>CM076575.1:1656541750-1656625272 GCA_034641835.2 Pinus albicaulis
TACCACGATATTTGACAATCTCCCCAACGGTATGATCTTCTGCTGATTAGCCATGCACAACTGGATAATGGACCATTCCAACTTGGGTTCTCCCATTTTCTACCAAGTTTTATTAGGTATTACGTTCACATCTGAGCCTAGTTCTAGAATAACCTAATCCATCTCGTAATCACCAATTTGCACGGTTAACCTCATTTCCGTACCAGTGTGATTCTTATGCTTGTACAATTTGTGCACATCCTTAACTTCCATGGGTGGGTTTTTTCTTTTTGCGCATTTGTCTATCAAATCTTGGAGGTTTTCTATAACCCTTTGGTTGCACAACAACTTCATGCATGCCTACATAAATGGTTTGACCTCATCATCTGCTTTGAGTTTCAAGGGGGCTTGAGGAGTAGATACCTTAGCTTCAGCAAGGTCTTGGTGAGCTACGACAAAGGTTTCCTTTTCCTTTTGTAAGTCCAAACCTTCTTGTTTGAAGGCTGATTTTTGGATAAGAGGCTCTACCTCAACTTTCTCCGTAGCTCCCCCGGTGGCCAAGCCATTGTATGTTATGACATTAACACTTGGTCCCTCATCTTGAGGTTCTGTCTTAACCCTTTGTACATTCTGCATAGGTGTCTGCTACTTTTCCTACATCTTGGCTATTAGAATCAGGTAGTCTTCGATCACATGTTCCAACTATCTACAATATCTGCAGGATTGTCTCACAAGGTTCATGTAGTCCCTTGCAAAGTGCCATATTTCTCTATAGATGTAGCAAATCAGTTGTCCTCTCCCCCTACCTGCGCTTCCACCTCGCCCCCCTCCCCTACCCCTAGCTGGGGAGCCACTCATACCTGAGGGGTATCTTGGAGAAGAAGGGTTTGATTGCACCTTATATAGGTTTAATATTTCTATCATCTGATCATAGGTTCGGTAGTTCTGTTCTTCATGTCCTACAGATATGCAAAACATACACCATTGTTGTTTCACTTCTGCAACATACGTACCCAGGCGAGGGAATTTGTTAGTATCATGTAGGTCGTCTACACAACATTCATCACACCATAACGCTGGTCCACTTGGTCTTGGACATAACGAACTAGGTCGTCTCGCCTGTAGGTAGTCTGCCAATAGTGGGCACTAATCCTTGGTATGCCCTGATACCCTACATCATATACACCATAGGTCTACGCTAGCTTCTTTCCGTCGATCCTTTAACAGGTTCTGGATCTCCATGTGCATCTCTTCCAGTTGTCCTGGGATTTTTTGTACTCCCAGCTGAGTATCATCTCTTGGCGTAGCTTCAAATTTCATAGAAATCTACAAGTATTTTTCCTATGATTCAATGGCTTGATGACCCATAGGTATGCACAGGTGAGGAAGTAACATAGCAATGAACCATTTGTTATGCTACTTTTCATAATACTGAAATTTGCCTTCTTTGATTCCTTTTTTTAGCCACTGGTCAACTTCCAATATGGACTCAGAGGGTTCTTTCTTGAAATATTTCAGATCGTTCACTATCTGAGAGTAGGGCTTAGGATTCTTGAACTGTTGTTTCAAGGAATTCTTAATGTCATCAATGGTCACATTCGCATGCTGATCTGTGTATCCCATATACTAGTCTAAGCCTCTTCCTTCAAAGGCAAGGGATAGTTGCACCCTCTTCATAGCATCGTTGGCCACATTCTGGGCAGTCCATACTGATCTTGCGACAAACTAGAACCGTTCCATATCTTCATCCCCTATGCCCTTGAAGGTAGGTAGCTTCATCTGTGAACCATTCCATATCTTTCTGTGATTCTCTTTTACTGTAAATTCTGAACTTTATTTTCAAACCACTCTTCACTTTATTTCTTCTCATGTCTCCAATGTTCCCTTGGAATTACCTGACCCCTGTCTCAAAATGCTCCTGGTCCCTACAACGGAACCATTTTTTGGTTCGAGGGGTCCTGACCCAGGTTTGGAGGTAAAGGTTTGCCAAAAAACCCCTATACTACTAGCCCTTTTGGCAGTGACCTACTTGCGCAGGCCAAAGTCTCACCTGAAGCAGTATGGGAAGGTGCTGGAACTAGGTTTCCGCACCCTGGGAGAGAGCAAGTCAAGCAGATCTACGTTTGCATCCTATTGAGTTTTCACCAAACAGATCTATTCACAGGGCTGTTAACAGTATAATTGCAATATACAGATCTAATATCGTGCACAAATCTAGTTAATAAATCCACATCCATGTGCTTTTAAACAGTAATCATCACATATTGGTATAACGCATCATCAACATAGTATAGTTATGCCATAACATAGATAGATTCAGAGCTTAAATAGATAACCAACATAATTCATAACAGATCCAATAGTTTGCATCAATAGAAATACCTTAGATTAGATAACACAAAAGTACTTCAACCATATCCACATATATTAGTATCCAAAACTAAATACAATTCGACACAGTCTGCGCACATATCCAGCATGGTCCGCACATAGTATGACTGAGGATATCTGTGCACACAGCCAACAGGAGTCCTTACCCTAACGACTAATAACATATCTAACAATTCGCACTTAGCATCTGACTTAATTATTTTCTACTTTAAGACTCGGAAAAGGTTCATCTATTTATATTGACTTAGCCTACGCTTCCAATGGTACAAAAACCATGGTTTGCGGACTCTTGGTCTACCCTTGACCCATTACATTGCATTTGGGGCTTTGACCCACCCCAAAACCCTGCGCTAGACTAAATAATATAAAAATATACAAAATTATACAAAATTTGCAGCTTTTGGGGGACCCTGTTCCAACAGGTCTGAAATTGTAGGGTCCAAGCTCGCATGTGTGAATTAGGGTTTTTAGTTTCTAGTTGTAGGGTTGACACAAGAGTTTTTCGGCTACAAACACACAGATACAAGCCTATCCATGTAGCTGGAAAACTCTATCTATAGGCATGAATCTTACTTCGTGTGGCTGGGACCTAGGGTTTCATTTCATCAGTTGACCACAGGTTTCGTTAATTGACTGCAAATGTTGATAGTTGACCGTAAGCTTCTGAGTCCGTATTTTGTCTAGTATTATTATTGGGATAATCTCTGGGATATGGTTTGGTTATTCTTGCTGGATAGAGTTGTGAGTGAAGAAATGGTTTATTGTACTTTCTCTTTTCTGAACATTTTATGAAAATATAATAATAAGAATAATTATTTTATGTACTCTCTCTCTCTCTCCCTTGTGGGGTTTTTTCTCGGTCTCCTACCAATCCTAGTGTCTCTATATATGAATTTTTTTCTTTGATTGTTCCTTTATGTTCCATTTCATTTTCGATGATAATGTTATTTCTACATAAATTCCACATGATGTAGTCATTTTATAATGTTTTGGGGTGAATAAAATGTGTAAATAATGAAATGCAATTATCTAAAGCAAAGAACAACATAGCCCTAAGAAAAATTAACACTTTCAGACTTGTTGGGATAAACAGAGAGGTCCAATTTTCCAAATGAAAGCCCTATTTTATATTTTTATCATTCCACATAAATTTTAACATTAATTATCTAATGGATGTAAGTATGGAAATAGGAATGTTTGGTAAATATAGCTAGTAAATTGGAATATTTTCCAACACATATTTGAATAGAATTTTTCTTCCTCCCAGGGACAGGCAATTGTAGCACCCTAAGTTTATTTTCTGGTCCACTCTTATGATTAGCCACATCGAGTCCCCTTTATGGTATTCATTTGGTTTTATAAAATAGCCAAGATATTTGATACCATTTTCCTGTGAGGAAATTTGTAGGGGAAAATAGGAATGTATATCTAAGAGGGTGTTCGACTAACAAAGCATTGATGGAAACAGGATTTTTTCAGGTTGATTTCCATTCCAGTTGCACTGCATAAAATATTTATGGCCTTATGAAAGGCCTACCATTCATTCACAGTTCCCATTCCTAGAAGTAGCACGTCATCCACAAACAGAAGATGTTTGATAAATAACTTATGTGCTATTTTGCACCTTTTAAATTACATACCTATTTCTCCTTCAGTAATTGGAGGCTTAATCCTTCCACCACTAATAAAAATAATAGAGGATACAGTGGACATACTTTCCCAAGTCCTCTATTACTATTGAACTTTGTAAAGGGATAGCCATTAATTAAAATGGAGAAATTGGATGAAGCCACAAAACCCATGATATAGTTTGTAGCATCCAAGCCCAACCCAATTTGGATAAGAACAAGTTTAAGAAAGAACTAATTAACTCCATCAAATTCTTTGTTGAGGTCGATATTCAACACAAGGGCATTTTCATTTTTTAATAGAATGAATGGCTTCTTGTGTTTTTCTAACGTAATAAGAAATATAACCTCAAAATGAGAATTCTAGCAAAAAACACCTCCAAAAACATGAAAAAACAACCAAAAAAAAGATAAGTGTGTATGCTGGAACAAATTTTTTGAAGGGTATATTTTCAAAATATTTTTTAAAATGGCAGTAAAAACCGTTTTTTTTACGCAAATAACATGAAAAAACACCATGTTGGAACACTATTTTTTTTTCGAGGTAGATTTTTAACAATTGTTTTTAAATGACTGCAAAAATATTTTTTTTCACAAATAACATGAAAACACTCCATGAAAATGAAAAATATTGATGCTAGAATAACATTTATTTTTTATTTCTATTTTTAAATTATTTTATTAATTTTTTTTTTTGGGTAAATTTTCAACATTTTTTTAACAATGGTGTTAAAGATAAAATATCATGACTCCAAAAAAACCATAAAATTCCAACAATTTGTAGGTGTGGCATTAAAGATAAAATATTAGTCTCTCAAAAGACCTTAAAATTCCAACATTTTTGGATGATGGTGTTAAAGATAAAATATCATGACTCAGAAAAACCTTAAAATTTTGACAAGTTGTCAACCATGAAATTAAAACCAAATATCATGACTTCAAAAAAAATCAACAGATTTAAACCATGACATTATGGACAAATTATATGACTTGAAAAAACTTCAAAAATGAACATCTGAATGAAAGAGTCATTATATCAAGAGTAATTTCCTTTTTGAATGTTAAAAGTATATTTTTTTTTAAATCTTAGCCTAAGACAACTTGACACATTGCAATGGAAATTTAAAAGTCAACTATCAAATTGACACACATTGGAGGTGAATTCTACTGATTGCAATGAAAACCTAAAAATCAACAATGAAATTGACACACTATGGGGGCAAACATGATCCATTGTAACAAAAAAATTGAAATTAACTATCAAATTAATAGCTAGGGGGGTCGGGTTGCTAGTTGAGAATTGACATAAGCCATGTAAAAAAAAATACAAAAAAATATTAAAAAAATTAAAATAAATAAACAAACAAACAAAAAAATCTCTTTAAAACATAATTTAAGATTTATTTTTTTAGGAATTTACCAAAAATACATAAAATTAAATAATAAAAAAAAAAGAAAATTACATAATTAAAATAAACAAACAAATGAAAAACATATTAAAAATAATTAAAAAGTAAATAAATTAAAAAAAAAAATTAAAACATAACAAATTTTTTAACATGAATATTTCCATAACCAATGGATGGTTGATGTTGAAGACTTAAGAACTATGTGTCACAAAAGTAGGTTTTCCTGACGGGTAAACCCTTCACCCGTCTAATAATTTTAATTGTAAATTTAATTCTAATAATGTCAATAATTGTAATTCCAATAACGTTAATAATATTTCTTATAATTTTAATTCTAATAACTTTAACAATTTTTCTATTTCTAATGAAGTTAATAGTGTTTGTAATAATACTTCTAATCATTCTAATAGTATTTATAATTCTAATAATTTTAATAATATTTATAATTCTAATTTTAACCCTTTTTTTCTTTTCTATTCTCACATATAATAATAATAAATTCATAACTAATTTTAAACCTAATACCTCCCCTCGAGTAGCTATTCTAATTCTAAAACCCATTCTCCCTTTATTAATTTTAATTATGAAACCAATTTTCTCTCTAATAATTATAATTCTAGCTACTCATTTAATTTAAATATTAATACTAGCTACTCCTTTAATTTAAATATTAATAATAACCCCTCCTTCAATTGTAATTTTTATTCTAAGTTTCCACATCTTCACCCCTTTCCTCCCTTTCTCCTCCTCCTCCTACCCTTAATGCTAAATTTGATAACTTGTCCTTAGTTGAGATTGATGCTCCCACCTTAACCTTTTAGAATAAGGCTTCAACTTTTCTCATGTTCCCCGTTCCATTCCCTTTGAGGATATTATTTTCTCCATTTAATCCATTTCCTCCCATCGTCCCTCCCATGTGGCTAAAGAACTTTAACAAGAATGTGGTTGAATTCACCAGTACTCTAAGCTCCCTAAGCCTAACCTTTCAAAAGTTTAATTTAGTGCCCTTCATCAGTTCAAATCCAACCCCAACATTATCATTCTAAAAGCTTCCAAAGGAAATGCATCTATTGTTTTGAATTCATCTGATTTCCATTGTAAGATTTTAGATTTCTTGTCCTCTTCCTCATACAAGTATTTAACCAAGAACCCCCTCAACTATGTGACCAAAAAAGTCACCAAAACCATTAAATTTTCATCCCTTGACCCAACCATCTAAGATATTCATATTCCCCTTAACCCCATTACCCCAAGGCTATATGGTCAATCTGAAATTCACAAAAAAAGGCATTCCCCTCAAACCTATAGTTAATGTTATTGGGGGTCATACCCATGTTGTGCCCATTCCCTCTCCAAATTACATTCCAAAAATATTCATCCCTTTTCCGACCACTCTTTCTCCTTAATTAAATACTCCTATGACTTCATCTAGTGAATCAAGAGCCTCAATCTGGATGAAATTGACATCATAGTTTACTTTGATGTTGTTTCCTTATTCACTAAAATACTTGTCACGTAAGCCATTGATCTCATTTCCAAATTGGTTGACTCCGAAACCCTCAACCTTATCAAAATTTTCCTTACCACCACCTTTTTTACCTTTGACAAGGTCTTCTATGAAAAACCCATACGCACAACCATGGGTTCCTCCCTCTCGCCAATTGTCACTATCATTTTTATGGAACACTTTGAAACCTTAACCATTGAGACCTTCCACTTAAAACCTAAATTTTGGAAGTAATTGGTTGATGAGATATTTTCTATTTCGTCCCATGGTCTTCCTAAGCTCCAAGACTTCCTTTCCCATCTTAATCACATTTAGTTCACTATGGAATTTGGAGAGAACCAAACCCTTCCCTTTCCTGATTCTCTTGTCTCTCGCCTCCCTAATGGATCTTTCTCTCACCAAGTATATTGAAATAAGACTCATAGTGATAGATACCTTCATGCAAACTCCCACCATCACCCAACTCAAAATTTTGTTGTGCTTAAAACCCTTGTTTCCAGTTCCATTTAGATCTCCTCTGCTCAATCCTTTGCCAAAGAAAAATCCCATCTTACCAAAACTCTTAAATCCAATGGTTATTCCACATCCAATATTAACAAATCCTTTATTCTGCTCTCAACCCCCAACCTAAAACCCATTCTAAAATAACCACTCATTTAGCCAAGGTAATCTTACCCTACATTCAAGGAATTAATGATCATATTTCCAATATTATTTCTAAAAATAGCATCAAAACCTTTTCAAACCAAGAAAACCCTTAACCAACTCTTTAGACTAGCTAAGGAAAAAAATCACCGTATGCTAGGCCCCAGAGTCTATGAAATATGTTTCTCATATGGAAAGTCTTACATAGGAAAAACTGGTAGATCCTTTAAATCTTGTCTCAAAGGACATTTGGCTAACAGCTACCACAACCGCATTTCTAAATCTTCCATCGTTGAACACTCCCATAAGACCAATAATCTTATTAGTGATAAAACCAAAATCCTAGCCTCCACACTCTTCCATTCCAACTGAGTCATTAAGGAAGCCCTTGAAATTAAAAAGCACCCTAACAAATTTAATCGCAATGACAGGTATCATTTAAGCCAATCCTATAAATCTACTATACATTTCATTTCCTCTAAACGCTGATCCTTTAATTCTAGACCTTACCTCTCTTAGCCCATTATCCCTCCCTATTTTCTTCAATTCCCTCACTACCCCCTCCCCTCATTCTTTCCTTTCCACTACTTCTAGTTTTACACCCTTTGAATATTCTCTTCTATCCTCCTATGATTTCCCTAAATTAATTTAATTTAATTTCAATTTATTTAATTATTTATTATTTAGCTTAGTTTTAATTTAATTGTTGTTTTTTCCCATTGAAACTTTTAGTTTAGTTTAATTTTATCTTTAATTAGCTCTATTTCTTCGTTTTAATTCAACTCCCTTTTCCTAAATACATTTTTTTATTCTATATGAAAATGATAAATTAAAATTTCTATTTTCATTCATGGTTGTTTCAATTCCTTGGTTTTCGATTCTTATCATTATATTCATGTAACCAAGTTTTAGTGATCAATTTAACTAAATTATTTTTACCAAGTTTAAAAATTATTTTATGCTTTAATTAATATAACCAAGTTTGTTTTTAAAATTTAATAACCTAAAACTTTTTAACTAATAATTTGTTTTCCTATATTTATGTTCACCCATTTTAATTAATTTTCACCATCCTCTAAAATAATTTAAAATAGAATTTATATTCCTCTTTGAATTGACCTTTTCAAATATAATAAAAAATCTCTTTCTTTTATTCAAGTGAAATTTATAATTTATTATCCTTCAATAATAATGGTTATTTCTATCTTTGGATATATTTAATTGTTTAATAATCTGTTTTTTTATTTCTATTTTTTGATATTTTACATTCCTCCTGAATTGACTTTTTCATATATTTAAAATTTTACTTTCTTATTATTATTAAAAGTAAAAATTTTATTTATTTTCTAATCATTTATTTTTATATCCTCTTTAATAAAATAAAATTTAATCACCTTCCAATATGGTTCATTTAATCTTCTCTCCATATATAACAGTTATATTTTAACATTGTCTAACAACTATATTTTAACATCCTTTATATATAGAGGTTTAGCACTCTTCACATCAACAGTAAGCTTCAAGCCCTTGAAGATGGGTGAAGGGTTCACTCGAAACATTGCACAAACATACTTTTGTGACACAGTGCTCTAGAAGTCATCGATGTCAATAATAAATATTAATTTATAAAACAAATAAAAAGTATTTAAAAAAACATTTGAAAAGAAAAAGAAAAATAAAAAATATGTATATATAAAAAAATTGCATTGAAGTTAAAAACAAAACATTAAAACATAAAAAGAAAAATAAAAATAATATATATATATATATAATAATAATAATAATAATAATAATAATAAACAAACAAAACTAAAAACTTCATGGGGTGGCCACTTTGCCCCGACCCTAAAGGGCCACGAGTAGGATGGCAGGGGTTGTATGACTCTTAGGCAGTGGGGTAGGGGGTCATCGATTCTGGGAATCGCCAAAACTGACAACCTACTGTCCTACTACCTAAGGGCGAGGGTTGCAAGGTCGGGGATCATCGTTTATGGGAATTAATGGAATCAATGGCTCACGGCCTCACCACCCAAGGGCAAGGGCAGCAAGGGGTTGAGAGTTGATGAGCCCAAAAAAAAGTGGGTTACCGGCTCGTCGATTTCGGGAATCAACAATCCCCCGCCTCGACACCTAAGGGTCATATGCAAGGCCACAAGGGTGGTGCGTGTGGTCCTTTGGCACCGAGGAGGGGTGGCCACCCCATGATTTTTTTTTAAATATTTTTAAAAATTTATTTTATTTTAATGTTTATTTTTTTTAAAATTCCTTTTTATGTTTAGAAAAAAATTCAATACATTTATTTTTTAATGTATATATTTTTAACTTTTGCAACTTTTGTAATTACTTTTTTTTTATTAATTTTATTATAATTACTATTTTTAAGAAAATTCTTCCAGAAAATCACATTGGATATTTTAGGATCGACGTGTTTCGAACTACTCAGTGTAGTTCATCATCAAAAAATTTGATGAATGGGCTAATCATAAAAATTCATTTATGTAGCAGAGATATGCGACCAATCAAGGAAACTCTATTTGTGTTCATTCAAATAGTCAAACTCTATTCTCAATAACCATATCGTGTAGGGATATTATCTTAGAATGTAAACTTTTGTGATTCATAGAAAATTATTAAGAAAATTCTTCTGGAAAATCACATTAGATATTTTAGGATCGACGTGTTTCAAACTACTTAGTATAGTTCATCATCAAGAAATTTTATGAACGTGTTGATCATAACAATTCATATAATCACATTAATCAAATTTTCTAATGATGAACTACATTGAGTAGTTCTAAACGTGTCGATCCTCAAATATCTAATGTGATTTCTGGAAGATTTTTCTTAATATTTTTCTATGAACCTCACAAATTTATATTCTCAGATTTTTTATTTTTTTTTAAGTAAATTTTTATTTATTTATAAAATTTTGAAATGATCTCTTTATTTTTTAATTTTTAATTTTTTTTATAATATATATATTTTTTTTTCTATTTTTTTTATAAATATGATTTTTTTTTTGTAAGATGGGTAGGACTACATCTTCATCATCATGTCCAATACATATCACCCCGATCAAGGTGAGGAATTGAACATCAGGGAGTGCATTAACAGAGCATCCAAACACCATCTATCCAAGACCCCGTGGACTAATAAATTTGGATTTTAATATGCTCATAATGTTTCAATTTTTTATTTATTTAATTTTCCATTTTTTGTGAAATATATTTTTCCTAATTTTTTCTTTAAATGTTTATTTTTTGTTTTCCATTTTTTTTTATCTTTTTTTGTTTTTTTTTTGTTATCCTTGTTTTATTTTTTTATTTTTGCAATTTTTTTCGGTTAACATAAAATGTTTATGTGAATCTTTATTTTTGGAAAAAAAAACTTCAAATAGTTTTATCGTTGGACATCAAAGTAATAAAAAATTCATAAAATTTGCTATTTCTGAACCTTTTTTATTCAATTTTTTTTTCATAAAAATGCTTTATTTAACATGTATTTTTTACGAAAAAGGTTTGGGATCTTTTTAATTATATATGCGTGAATTTAATATATAATTTATTTCAAGTGTTTATTTTTTCTTACTTTTTAGAGTCAATTATTTTATGTGTATTAAAGTATTAATTAACCATATATAAATATATGAAAAATCCTAACTTCAAAATATTAATTTTATTATTTATTTTAAAATTTACAAAAAAAAAAAAAAAAAAATGTTATAAAAAATATTTCAAAGAAAAAAAAAGACACAAATTTGAAAAATCCTTAAAAATCGCACATCTTAGGAAGAAAAACATGAAAATGAATAAGAAAACTTGAAAAATGGTTAAATTACCAACATTTAAAGAAAATGTGCATTCTCAGAACAGAATAAATTTTAAAGTGTCAAAAATATGCCCTTGAAAAAAAACGTTGATGCTACATCAACGCTTTTCTAAATCCCCATGAAAATCATCAATAATTTAAAAAAAAATCCATACTTAATATTCAGAAAATTTAGTGTGTCAAAAATAAACCCAAAAAAAAGGGTTCATACTGCATCAACACTTTTCAAAATTGTCATTAAAATCACTAACATTTTAAAATATATATATATATATAATTAAAACATAAGAAAATTTAAAATGTTAGTCAAGTCCCACTAGCACAACCCATTGAGGATGGGCCTCGTCAGCAAGGTGACCCAAGATCAAACTTCAGAAGGGGTGGTTGTAACCTGTGCTAGTGGGAGGAGACATGCAAAAAAATCTTGTCAACTTAGGGTTGGAGTGGCCCAGACTGAGTGTGATCCCCAAGTGAATCTGACAGATTAGATTTCCTTGGGTCACGACTCCTCTAGCCACAAGTCAAGCTTGTGGAGGGTCATAAATAAATTGACAAAAAAAAAAAAAAATGTCAAAAATAAGCCAAAAAAAAAGGTGTTGATTATGCATCAACACTTTTCAAAATTAGCATGAAAATCATGAACATTTAAAAAAAAATGTCCATAATTAATATATAAAAAATCAAAGTGTCAAAAGTATGCTAAAAACAAAAGGATGATTCTACTTCAACACTTCTCAAAATTAGACGAATTTTTGCAACCTCTAAAAAAAAAGAACTCGAAACACTTCTCATTAAGCCTTGGCAACTTTGTTGAGGATGATGATGATGAACTACATATGCTAAGATCAATAATATTTCCTTTTAATATTTATAAACAATAATATTTGAGAACATGAATGCAACCTTTGTTGAATTTTATTTTAATATTTATGAACAGTAATATTTTATAAAATTTGGTGATGATGATGATGACGATGATGAACTATGTATGCTAAGGACAATAGTATTTCCTTTTAATATTTATGAACAATTATATTTTATAATAATGATTGATTGATATATATTAAAATACATGATTATTGATGATGATGATGATTAACGTCCACTGAGATCAATATGGTCTATCAGACCTTAAGAAGGTAAGAATTTAATCAGAATTATTTAACATATTATTTATATGCCTGAAGAGAAATAAGAGAAGTATCTGAGATCACCATAGTTTTGTTGCCTTAATGGATCAATAAGATTGGTAGTGTGACATATAGTTTCAAAATTAGATCAGATTTGACTAAATTATATTATTTCCATGATTAGAAGCAACCACGAAGCAGGGGGTGGTAGCCCCCTTTCTCTTGTGTTGGGCGTAGCGCCCCGAGATTTTTTTTTTTGGACCCTATATTAGGTGGGCAGACCCACCTATGGTTCTACGCATGGGTTTTCACATGGTTTTGGGCATGATGGTTTTCTACTCCTAGTATTTTGTAGATCCGGTCAAGGGAACTATGGTTATGTTCTAATCTAGGGTTAATGGATTGAGGTTTATGAATGCTTATATATATGTGTGTGTGTGTGTGTGTGTGTGTGTGTGTGTGTGTTGTAACATTAAAATGAATATAAAAAAAAATCAATGTGGTAGTCCTGATTTTGGATCTAGGGGAAAATCTCTATGTATATCTATTTTATGTTCTATGCTCTCACTATTGTTTATTTTATGTTTTTAAGAATTCGTTTGAAGATAATTTATGTACAGGGTTAAAACCTACATTTGGTATCAGAGTCATTTTGGATTCAAGGGGATTCCTTTGCTGCTAAGCGGTTTTCTGCTCAGGTCTGTGGTAGACCCTGTTCAGTGGGATATCTTCGGGATCGATTTTTGCGTTGAAAGAAGATGACGAACAATGGAAAGATAGAGATCAAGAAATTTAATGGTAAGATTTTTGAGTTGTGGAAGCTCAAGATGGAGGATCTGCTGGTGGATAAAGATCAGTGGATCATGGTAGTTCAAGGTAGTAAACCAACGACAATGTTAGATGAATATTGGGTGAAGTTGGATCAAAAGGAAAAGAGCGCAATATGGTTTTGTATGTCATATTTGGTATATTTAAATATATCTATGGAAGCTATGACGAAGACTCTGTGGGTCAAGTTAGGGAATTTGTACCAATCTAATTCTCCGGTGTGTAAATTGTTCCTGCGGAAAAAATCGTATAACCTGAAAATGAAGGATGCAGACTCAGTGACAGAGCATCTGAATGTCTTCAATAATGTGGTAATTTAGTTGTCATCTATTGATATTAAAATCTCATATTAAGATAAGTGCATCAATTTGTTTTGTTCTCTACTAGATTCATGGGATAGGTTGGTTATTGCAATAGGTAGCTATGTCCAGGTAAATCCTCTCTACAAACATAAATGATCCCTCTAGCCCTGGAGTGGGTCTAAAAACAAGGGAAAAAATATAATACCTACTTTCTTGGATTATAAATGAAACATAGATTGAACGAGATGGCCTGCCTCGATTTGATGCTACGATGTTGCTCTTTGTTGAAGCTCCTTGATCCTTCGCTTTTCCAAAACTTGATCTCCACTGCTACCAACGTTCAATTACCTACACAAGTGACCAAGAAATAATAAGAAGCATACAAGTACAACATTCATATACAAGTATAACATATCTAAATGATCAAGGAATGTTATAATTCTTAATCATAAACATGAAAAAGAATCGAAAATAAATATCAGTTGTATAAGATTATTATGGAAGAGGAGATACAACTTGTGCCTTGATGTCAAATCTCTCCTGTAGTGGGTCTGAATTTGGAAACGTCTCCAAAGCACTCATTTTCAACTCATCTTGAGAAGGCTAAGGGCTCAACTCTCTCCTTCAAATCTTATGACAATCTTCAAACTTGTTTGTGTTATGCTCTTCTATTCTGTTCTAACTAGAAGAGGCGTTAGAGGATGATGAATTTATAGAGATGGACAAGGGGACATGGATCCACTTAGGATGGGAAAAAGTCTTATCGCTTTGGGAGGTTCCTCTTTTTTAGGAACAATAGGCCCAAGGGAGGAAGCTCAGCCATATCTTCACCAAAAAACATGCATCTCTCCACTCTCGAAGATTCTAGGTCATGAAGCTTCGCTTCTATTTTATAAAACTTTCCAGAAGAAGATTAGTGTGGGTGTGAGGTCCATACTAGCACCGATCAACGCTGCTCACAAGCTTAGGATGGGTCATCGACGCTGGTGAGACATAGAAGGGTCACGCTACTCTAAATAAGTATGTTTTTAGGGAGATACTCCAGGAATGATCAACAAAGAATTTTTTCTTCAGAATGTAAGGTATGAAATGGAATATTTTAATGATGGAAAAGGTACACAGGTATCACTGCTATGGGCCTCCAGGATTTGGGAAAAGGGAGTACAGGGATAGTGACAAAATTTTGTGTAAAAGATGTCCCATAAAGCATGAAGGCAGAATGAGAGTGAGGGGTGAAATGATTTACAAGAAAGTGGCAAGACCAAGACATTGTCATCAGAAAACCTGTGAATCAAGTACATATACAGAACTGAAATGTATAATATAAATACATGAGTATAAGGCATGGACACAACCATCCAGTAATAAGAAGGATCAATAATTTGGACTCACGTATGGTCGCAACAATCCATCATAAAGAGTCTTGTATACAGTCATGAATAAATCATATCGCCTCACAACTTAGAATTTATCAGACAAAATCTAGGGTCTTGCGCTCCATCATGACCCTATCAAGTTCAAATTCAGGCATGTGAATGAGTGAACTGAAGTCAACCATGCAATAAAATCACCTGATTACCATTCAATAATGTAAAATATTAACAGGCACGAGAGAGACCACCAATAATGACGATCGACCTCAAGCTACTAGAAGTGAAATCCATGAGATGTGAATAAGGAACTAAAGTCAAACACTCATGAAATAATTTGATCTAAGGCCAATGAGTTGAACCTATCGTCGAATGTGAAAAACCTGCCATTAAGGCATGTAGGCTCTAAGGTATTGAAAGGAGTCTCTAGATCAACTTCCCAGATAATGAGATGAAGTAAACAGGAATCAATCCATCGATGGAGGGCCATGATTTATCCCACATCATCGATTCAATATAGAGGAACAAGATGGTTGTGAATCAAGACTGAACAGAGAATCAGGTAATGAAAAACTATTGAAGGAACTTCTCTTGAACATATTGGTGACACGACTCTAGAGCTTGGTAGTATTTGACTCAAATGGAATTAGTGGTCATGTTGAAAAAATTGGTAATTGAATGAGAGGTAGAAATATTTCCAAAACCCATAGAGGCAAAGTGACGAATGTAGGATGTCCCCAACCTAACATGAATTGCAGACAAGTGTCATGTTCAAGAGTGACATACTACTGACACAAATAATAAATACTTCCATTTCCCCCCATAATTTCTGGGGAGTACCCAAATTATTTATGAATACAATCTTGCAGGGATATTATATGCTTTTCATATAAGTTTTTCCTTCATAAAAATCCATCCTAGTACATTTTACGAGCCCTAGGAAGGAGGAACTCAGTAGCATCCTGATGATGATTCCAATGTCACTAAATTTTAACGAGTCTGAAAATCGTGAAACTTGATGCCTTTTCATGTTTATAGAGTTTGAAAAGAGGATGAAAATAAAACTCTATAGTTCCGTTTTTGTAGATAGTCTCTCAAATCCGAAAAGGTAGAAAACAAAATTTGAAATAACCTCTTAGTCATGATTGACTAAGGCATTCCTTTTTGATAAATAGTTTATCCCAGCCCGAAAATGGAGTAAACTTATACTAGGTAAATAGCATTTTGTTTACTTTAATAAGTTCAAAACGAAAAATACTCTTCAATATTTTCATTTTTAGAGATTTAGAAAAGAGATTAAATATGACTCGAGGGGGGTGAATTTTTCATTTATTTTTACTGAGTCCAAAAAAATTAATAAACTAAAACTTGTTTTCTTATCAGCTGTCAAAAATTTTACCCTGTTCATGCACAAAAGTGAACACATTATCTGTTCTCAAGGAAAAAATAAATAAAATATTGAAAAAACCCTAATAATGGCTTGAGAATTTATAGAAATAGAAAAAAAGGTAAAAAAAATTATCACTTTTCACTTTCACAAGTCATTGGAGTGGGTTTTTACCCTTCTTCCCTTTCTCTCCATTCAATCACCATTTTTTTGATGATTTCTTCCTGTCACAGCATTTGAACAAAATTGTTGTTCTAGAACTTGATCTCCATTACTACCAGTCTTCAATTACCTGCATAAGTGACCAAGAAAAAAAAATAAGCATACAAGTGTAACGTGCATTTACAAATATAACATATCTAAGTCATCAAATAATGATAGAATTCTTAATCATAAACATAAAAAAGAATGAAAAATAGATATCTATTGTATCATATTATTAATAGAATAGGAGTTACAACATGTGCCTTGATGTTGAAGCTCTCCTTCGGCGGGTCCGAATCCAGACACATATCTAAAGCACTCATTTTCAACTCAGTGTGAGTAGGATAATGGCTCAACTCTCTCCTTAAAAGCTTATGAAAATATTCAAACCTCTCGTTGCTATGCTCTCCTATTATGTTCTAACTAGGGATGGAGGAGGGGAAACAGATCCACTTACTATGGGAAAATGGCTTATCTCTTTGCAAGGTTTCTCTTTTGTAGGAACAAGAGGCCCAAGGGAGGAAGAAAAGACATATCTTGACCAACAAACATCCAAGTCTCTGCTCTCGAAGCTTATATGCCATGAATATTAATTTCTATTTTAAAAAATATTCCAGAAGTATATTGGCATGCGTGTGAGGACTATACTAGCACCGATCGGTGCTGCTCAAAATATTAGGATGGGTCATTAGCGTTGGTAAGACATAGAAGGGTCGCATTGCTCCAAATAAGTATGTTTTTAGGGAGATACTCTAGGAACGATCAATAGAGAGTTTGTTTTTCATAATTTATGGGATGCAATTGTATACTTTCATGAAGGAAAAGGTAAACATGGATCATTGTTAGGGTCCTCCAATATTCAGGAACAGGGAGTACAGGGACAATGAAAAAATTACATGTAACAGTATTAATACAGCTACCTTGAATTTTGATGAAATTTCCTCAGCCCTGCTGTTGGAGAAAATGAGACGGAAAAATATGGAGGGGAAGAATGGAGATGCCTTATCTATACAAGGAAAGTCCCAAAATAGAAGAAAAAATAAATTTTCAAGTGGGATATCTTAATCTATGGGGAGATCTAAATCTCCAGGAAATCTTGTAAAGGTGTGTTGGAAATGCAGAAAGGAAGGGAACTTAAAAAAGGACTGCAGATCTAAAGCTCATAAGAAAGGAAAGAAATCTGATGATGCCCCTTCCGCATAGGCACAAAACCACCTCAGATGAAGGTGAGGATGTGTATTTTTCTTCTTATTAAAATACACATGTAGATCATGAGGCATGGTTGATTGACTCAGGTGTATCCTTTGACTTTAATCAACATAGGGAGAGGTTCTCCGAGTATGATAAGTATGATGGTGGTGATGTATTCTTAGGGGATGAGAGGAAAGCTAGAATCGTTGGACCGGGAAAATTCAAACTGAAAATACAAGGTGGTAGGATTATAAGAATTCCTGGTGTTCTTCATATTCCTGCATTGGCCAGAGAATTGATTTCTGTAAGCAAGATGGATGATGCAGGTGTAAAAATAGTGTTCGAGAAATATACCTGCAAGATGGTTCGGGGAGCACTAGTATTAATTCGGGGAGTTCAGATTGCAACTATGTACAATATTTTGGGTAGCACTATTATTGATGAGTGCAATGGTTCTATGGTTCCTGAAAGTGGAGAAGAAAGCCTAGTGGTATCTGGAGAAAATACCATGCTGTGGCATGAAAGGATTAGACATATTAGAGAGAAGGGCCTTCGGATACTGCATGGTAATCGTATGGTACAACGTATGTATAATTTCTTTCTAGATTTCGATTTCTGTGAAAATTGTGCATATGGGAAGCATAATGGGTGAGTTTTCCTTCTGGTGCTAAGAGGGAGAAAAATATATTAGAGCTTGTGCATAGTGATGTGTTTGGACCTGTGTCAGTTCCATCATTAGGTTATTTTGTGGACTATGTTTCATTTATATATGACTTCTCAAGGAATACATGGGTATATTTATTGGGAAATAAATTTGATGTCTTTGACAGATTTAAAGACTTTAATTCTATAGTGGAAAACCAGACAAAGAAAAATATAAAGGTGTCGAGGACAGATAATGGTGGAGAGTTCTGCAAGAAGGAATTTTAAGAGTTCTGTAAGAAGTGTGATATAGCATGGTAGAAGAGTAATCCATACACACCTCAACAAAACAAAGTTGCATAAATAATGAATAGAACGTTGATGGAGAAGGAAATAATCATTATCAGTGGTATTGGGTTAGGATATGAATTCAGGGAAAAGGCAGTGGAGACTTCATGTTACCTGGTTAACATATTTCCTTCATCAGCGTTGGAGGATAAGACTCCACATGAGGTATGGACTGGTAAGAAACCCTCTCTTTCACATCTGAGGGAATTTGGATGTGATGCATATGTACATTTTCCAAAGTATAAAAGGACCAACTTCGATAATAAATTTGAAAGGTGCATATTTATTGGGTATAAGGATGGTTTAAAAGGTTGCAAGCTTTAGAACCCAGAAACAAGGAAGGTTATGTATAGTTGAGATGTGGTGTTTAGAGAGGAAAAATTAGTCATTAAACATAAAGTCATACCAAAGGAACCTAAGAAGATAGAGTTTGAGATAGAGGAAGAATAAGACTCTACAACTGAACAAGTTTCAAAACGGTAAGAGCGACAAAATCCAGCTATGAGAAGATTTGTTTGAGAAAGAAGACAAATAGAAAGGTATAGTCCATCTGCTTTCTGCTCAAATTTTTCTTTAGCTATCACTGTTGATGATCCCAGAATTTTCAGGGAGGAAGTGGATTCAGAGGATGGAAAAATATGGAAGGAGGCCATGGTTGATGAAATGGAATCCTTGAAAAAAAATGAGGCATGGGATATGGTGGAGTTGTTGGCTGGAAGGAATCCCATTGGGATGAAATGGGTGTTTAAGAAGAAAAAGAATGTAGAAGGCAAGGTGGAGAAATATAAATCTTGGTGGGTAGCAAAAGGTTATTCCTAGGTGCCGAGAATTTATTTTGGTGATATTTTTTCTCTGGTTGCCAAGGTTACTTCTATTAGATTACTTTTATCTGTTGCTGCTACATTTTATTTTGAGGTAGAAAAAATGGATGCGAAGACAACATTCCTTCATAGGGATCTGGAAGAGGAGATCTACATGAATAAACCTTAAGGATTTGTGGTGAAGGGTAAGAAAGAACTAGTATGTAGGTTAAAAAATTCACCAAGGATGTGGTATCATAAATTTGATACCTATATACAATGATTTGGATTCAGTAGAAGCAAAGAGGACCACTGTGTTTATTTTAAATTAATTGGTTACCGTGTTATTTATTTGGTCTTCTATGTGGATTATATATTGTTGGTTGGAAATTGAAAATAAATTATCCAGGATTTTGAAGACCCAATTGTCCTCTACATTCGACAAGAAGGATCTTGGTGCTACAAACTATATTTTGGGCATGGAAATTAAGAGATACCATGAAAAGAGGAAGCTTTGGTCAAACTAGAGGAAGTATGTCAAGACAATATTGCAGAGGTTCAATACTCAGGATAGTAAACCAATGAAGGTTCATATTCCCGTAGGTGTAAAATTATCTGCTGAAGAGTGTCCCAAGATAGAAGAAGAAGAGGAGGATATGTCTCGTGATCCATATGCAAGTGCAGTGGGTAGCCTGATGTATGCAATGGTCTATACTAGACCATACATTGCACATGCAGTGGGAGTTTTGAACAAGTTTATGGACAAACCAGGGAAGGAGCATTGGACAACAATGGAACTAGTGATTATGGTTTGTGGTACCAAGGAAGATGAGGATTGGATAGATTTTTGGATATCCATGGCTTTGTTGATGAAAACTGGGTTGGAGATCTAGATCAAAGAAGATCTACAAGTGGGTATGTGTTTAGCCTATTTGGAGGTGCAATCAGTTAGATGAGTAAACGAAAACATGTAGTGGCTCTTTCAACTACAAAAGAAGAATACATGGCAACCACTCATGCAAGAAAGGAATCAATTTGGTTGCAAAGATTGTGTTCAAGTATGGGGTTGGTGCAATGAGATATAAGGATAGACTATGATAGCCAAAGTTAAATTTTCTTAGCTAAGAACCCTACTTATAATTCAAATACAAAGCACATTGATGTTCAGTATCACTTTGTGAGAGATATGGTTGAGTATATAAAGGTGTTGTTGGTAAAGGCGAACACTTGGAAGAAATTTGCAGATGCATTGACGAAGTTTGTGCGCGCTGAGAATTTTTCCTAGTGTAGAGAAGCAATGGGTGTTGCAAGGCTGGGCCAATGACTAAGAACTCTTGTGGCCCCCTATGGAAATAAAAAAAAAAGTGGGAGAATGATGCGTGTGTGTTATATTCTTTCCACGATTATAAGCACGCGTGAAGCGGGGGAGAAAACCCCCATTTCTCTTGTGGCGAGCACAGTAGGGGGGTCACAAGGGGGCGAAAGCCCCCCCTTTCGGGAGATTTTTAGGAGGGTGATAGCCCCCCTGCACGGGGTCTAGGGCATTGCCCCGAGGGGTTTTTTTTGACCCTATATTATATGGCCAGACCCGCCTATCATTTTGTGCATGGGTTTGCACATGGTTTTGGGCATGATTGTTTTCTGCTCCTCGTATTTTTTAGATCTGGTCAAGGGAACTACAAACATGTTCTAATCCACGGTTAATGGATTAGGGTTTATCAATTATTAGACAGATATATATATATATGTGTGTGTGTGTGTGTGTGTGTGTGTGTGTGTGTGTGTGTGTGTGTTGTAACACTAAATTAATATAATGAAAAATAAAGCTTGTAGTCCAGGATTGGGATCCAGGGGAAAATATTTATGTATATCTATTTTATTTTCTATTCTCTCACTATTGTCTATTTTCTATTTTTAAGAATTCGTATGCAGGTAATTTCTTCACAGGGTTAAAACCTACAATTTAAATAAGCTACATAGGTGAAAATGAAATAAACAACAATTAATAACTGGAGAAAGTCCCAAATAAAACTCAATTAAACTCAACTAACTGAATTTAATAAAAACTAATTATGATACCTAGTTGACAATTAGATTAATTCTCTCAACATCCCCTCCTAACCTAAACTACTACAATTATTCGCACTTACAATGCCAAAATTATCTCTTTGTAATTCAAATACATTTTTTTCCAATGGTTTTGTAAAAATATTTTCCAGTTTATCTTGTGATAAACAAATATCAAGAAATATATCCCCATCATCAAAAAAATCATGAATGAAATGAAAGTGTGTGTCAATATCCTTGCACTTTTTATGAAATACATGATTTTTGGATAAATAAATGGAGTTGTTATCATAGAAAATAGGAGTTGGATCCTTTTGAACATTTGCAATATCCTTCAATAACCTTCTCATCCATACTGCTTAACAAGTTTCTAAAGTTGTAGCTACATACTCTACCTCTGCAGAAGATATTGAAACAATGGGTTGTTTCTCGGAGTCCCATTATATTACATTTGTGCCTAAGTGAAAAGAATACCCTGGGGTGATTTTCCGATCATCTAAGCTGACTGCATAGTCACTATCTGTGTAGCATGAAAGTGACAAATATTCATAATGTGTGTATAACAAGCCATACTCTAGTGTCCCTACAACATATCTTAAGATTATTTTTGAAACCTTACAATGGGAATTCTTTGGTGATTCCATATATCTGGAAACAAAACTAGTTGCAAACATGATGTCAGGTCTAGTTGCAGTGCAATACAAGACTACCAACTAGAATTTTATACAATATAGAATCAAGTGATGGTCATTCATCTTGTTTTCTCAGTTTTGTGCCTTGAGTAATTGGAGTGTCAGCTAGTTTGCAGTTGATGATTCTAAACTTTTGGGGATGTCGATCTCATACTTTTGTTGACATAAAAAATGGAATTAGAAGATTGTTGAATTTTATTTCTTAATAAGTACTTCATGAGCACTATATTAATCATATCAAAATTTTTTTACATGGAAGCTTTGAATTCTTCTAACATCATATTACATGTATAAAGCATATCATCAACATACAGGAAAACAATGATAATTTTACCATCACGAGTTTTTGTATAAAGAGTTGGCTCATTACTACTTCTACGAAATATATTTTTGATGAGGTAAGAGTCGATTAGATTGTACCAAAGCTTTATATGACTCAAAACAAGATTTCTATGGATGATTTTTTTGATTCCTTAATACGTGAGTAGACTAAGGTCATACATGGGGGATATTAATTCTATAAAACACCATGTTCTTGCAGTGCAGGAAATAAGAAAGAATACTAAGTATTAAAACAAGGGTGAGAACAAACTAGAGAAGAAGAAGAAATAAATACTCCCTAACTTGTTTTATATATTTATATTTTCTATTTTAAACTCTTGTATTTGTTATACTAATATATTATAAAATGGAATAGAACCAATATGCAATGAACTTTAAAATATGTGTGTTTAAAAAGGTGGTAAATATCAATAGAAATAAATCTATAATAAACATGCAAACACTTAATTCCACTTTAGCATGGATATTCATAATATGTAAATAGATTTTGTTAGGATACTATGGGCTAATTCCATAATTTATCGATACCGAATTCCTAAAAAACCAAAATTCACTTCATATGGCACTTGTTCATATGATATTTGTTTTCCAATTAATTGGAAGAAAAAAATCACAACTACTTTGGAGATAAACTTAAACCTTAGATATATGTATATTACTATGAATATTGTAGCATATTAAATGGATGTTAAGCCTTACAATCCACCTAATCATTATTGATAATTAAATTAAATGCCAGAAGCCCTATTCTAAAAGAGAGAATTTTATCAAAGAAATAAAAATGAATGAAATAAAAATCTTAATTAAGAAAAATATCATTGTTGTATGGGCATGGAAAGTGCCTTTCCATGTAGAAACCCTTGATTGGGAGAATTTTATAGAAAAACTAGGTTGAGATTACTCTTTGGGAAAGTGAATTGGTCAGATTTTATTTGGATCCCTGAGATGGGTTGGAATTCATTGAATTTTGTTGCTCTTAACTGTAGAATTAGAATGGTTTGAAGGTCTATTGAACAATTAACATCCAATTATATGTGTGATATATCCTGATGTCCCCCATGTGGTCAAAGATTTTCCTATTCCTTTTATGAAGAATTTTTTGTAGTGTAAGGTAACACCTTCTTCGAATCGAGCATTTGATTGAGAGGAAGGGCATTGAATAAATAATGGAGGTTCAATGGGTGAATAATTGGGCTCCACCTAGTGTCTCAAGACTTAGACCTCAAAACTTTAAAAAAAAATTGGAACAAAGAAAGAAAGGAAACCCCAAGGATTAGATGCTAAGATGTCATTGACAAGAGGGACCCACCTTGAGCATATGGCATGAGACAATAAATCCCAATGGTTTAGTACCACAGTTAAAGTAGGTTAGATCTCCTTGAAAATAGGGTGAAATAATTTTCACTAGCCCATTCACATGGAGTGTGGTATCGTATTTTATCCTGTGAAGTTTTTGTCAAACTTCCTGCAAGTTAGTTGAGAAAAAATACATAACAACTATCACATCAAGAGACTTTTCACCATCATATTAGAGAATAATGGATTGATGTTCTCATGTATCGAAACTTGAAACTATCCAATTGAGGTTGGAGTAGAATAAATGTTAAGAACCTATGTTGAGATGATGTGGCATGGAGTTTTATGGCCTAGCGGTAGACCCTACTCGGCTTGTGGGTCTCTTTTCCACCAAGATTTTCAAAGGAACTAAGTAGAGAGAGAGAGCCTAGAGATTGATTATACATATTTATTGAGGGAGATCCTTTGCAATTAATGTTTAAAGAGAAGGGTACGATATGGGATTAGTGCTAATCTTCCCATATTTGATAGACGATTGAGATTAATTGTGGCCCCCCTTCCCAAAATTCAAAGAAACCATTAGGGGAGGGGGCCCATGCTACCAACTATTTTGGTTGAGGAAGTTTCATACCTCAACATGAGACACAACATGGTAGGTTACCTAATAAATAAGTAAGTGGCTATAATAGTACCACATAGGCTAGCCAAGGGAAACCTGTGTGCCACATGGAGATCCATGGATTGACATGGACCCTTCAAATTAGTAGACTTATAATGGGCATGTTTTGATCCATAACTTGGATTGAGTTAATTTTATATTTTAAGAAACCTCTTAATGAGCTGACCACAATGGTGGTATTAGAATTAAATTCTACAAACATAGCAAAAAATTTTTTTTTCCTAACCCCATCTTCATAATAGATCTAGGATATTGGTAAAAATGAACAAGTAACCCTCCTGCAACCCAAGATAATAAAAGAGGGTGGGAGGAATTTTATAATGGAGGTATTAACCTATGATATTAGTTAATCAAATACATCTACCGAACCTACATGTCAAACCTTAAACTTTGTGACCCTAGACGAGATGATAATACCATGCTAGGCTACATATGGCTTGTAGGGGCAGTGTATTGTTTCCAAGCACTGAAATAAAATTGTTGGTAGCTTTCAAATTGAGATTCTAGCACTAAAAGTAAAATACCTTATAGCATAGGTTTTTGCGGAAGCCCCTATAAAAATAGTCCAAAAATTTGTTTGTAGCGGAGGTGGGCATGCAAATGTTTTAGTAGATGTTTTTTTAACGGTGTGTCTAAAATAAAGAAACACAACAGTAATTTACTATTCATACAAGCACTAGTGCTGCAATAACATGGTGCACCATTGAAAATTTGTTTTTAGAAAATAAATAAAACATGGTGTGCTAAGAAACATAATCCACCAATTCTTGAATAATCAATAGGATTGGTTCCCTTCACATAGTGAAACGTCCTGGTGCATACTAGTAAGGAGCACCGCTATAGTTTTAAATTTCAGAGAAATGTGGTGTTATTTTCCAACAATGTCCATGTGCGGAAATCTTAATAAAACACCTATGAGAATATTATAAAAAGGACCACTATGCGGTTTTTAAATTCTAAAAAAATACCGGTGCTATAGTAGTAAAAAAACATCTGTGAGGTACTTGTAGAGGAATTACCCGGGGTTTCTTAAGAAAAGCACTGTGATATTTTTTAATTAAAAAAATGTAGTGATTTTGGACATATCTCGTACCAGTGCATTTGGAGAAACACACTAGAGTAGTGTTAAATAAAAAAAAAGTCCTCCCGACCATAATTTTCATTTTTACAATCTATAGTGAACAAGAGCTCTGAAGCAATGGTGTCACGCTTGCCACATGCAAGTGCCCTCCCATTTGTGCTTCTATGGCCACCATCCTTTCGTATTGTGCTCACTGTTTAAGTTTTCAATTTTCTCAAACCATCCTAATTTTTTTTTTCTCCATTACTTGTCAAAAATGTCCCCCCTCCCGACGATAAAATGTCGAGGTAATGTCTATGTTTCTTTGTAATTTTATTTTTTAGCAGATTATAATTGTAAATTAGGATAAATTTACCACCTTTTTTTTTTTATTTTTCACCACATGGTGCGTTTGATAAGTTCAACTAGCACCAATAGCGGTACACCTTGTAAATTTACAGGGTACACCACATATCGATGTGTGAGCATAAAAAACCAACATTGTTGCGGTACATTTTGTAAACTAAAACACACCAGGATTCATGTCAGAGATTGTACATCTATGTGTCTATATTTACCAAACACACTGCAAATTTAATATTTAAAAATATATCCATATATTGGCATGCTTGATAACCTGAACATTCCATACCGATGCAAAAAGGTTATCTATATGCATCAATGCACAAGTTGTCCACACCACTATAAAAATTTGAAATTGTGAACCAAGAATGATGTGTCATACTTATTTGTGCATCATTAGCAGTGCAGTTTTAGTTGAATGCACACCGATGCTAGTGGATGACTGTGTTTTGTGCACGTGGATGATTTCTTTTAATTTTTTTAATTAAAATTTATGTTTCCATATTTATACATACATGTTTCATTCAATAAAAGGAAGTTACATTTTATGTATGAGACTAATGTATTTTATATTTCAATTATGTATCAGAGACATTAGTAGAGGGAGAAATTGTAGGTGCAGGAACAACATGAAGAACCATACAATATCATCCGAACATGGCAAGCTAAAGAGAGGGAGAGGTATTTACACCCTCTCCCTATCACTGTAGTGACCTTAGCAATCTTGAGGAATTTAGGCCTCCTCAATTACTATGAGGAGGCTACATCCCTTAAGGCACACTCTATCATTTTGGTGCATATGATCTATCGATGGAATGTCTAGGAGCAATATTTTCATGTTCATCCTAGGGTGGGGTATAAGCCCACTGAGGATGACATGTACTTTATCATTGGCTTACCTAGGAGGGGGGAGGATTTCCTCATTTTCCTGATTTCACCCATGGGGTTGCACCTGAGAGTAATCTTGCATACACTAAGAGATATGTTAGGCCTCATGTGGTCTATCCATCAAAATTTCAGGTGTGTGGTGGAAAACTATGAATTTATTCTTTTTCTGCAAAGGAGGTTAGGTTCCTCTCGTTATTAGTAACCACCATTTCACACTCTAGTACTGTGTTGTGCTATTCAACAACCCCACGTTATTTATGTATAATTATCTTATAAAATAATGGGGACCTTTTTTAATTTTTAACATAGAATAATAAAACACTTCTATAAGATAAACAATTTCTCATCCAAAAGTTTCATTTTGATTTTAATTGATCAAAGGACTTCAGCGAAAATGCCCAAATCTCAAATCACATACCACATATCGAAATTACAATAAGTGGCACAAAAAGCACACCTTTCGAATATTGCGATGTGATATAAGTCGGGTACATAGACAATGCGCAAAGGCTTTTAAACCAAAATAATGCTAACAAAGGAAAAAACCTCCCTCAAGGATATATTAAAATAATTGGTAGGACCCACCTTACCGCCACGTCACCCTTCGCTATCGTGTGATCGAAAAATATTTCATATTATCTACGATCCCCAATCTCAAACCCCCGATGCGATATATCGCATCACAGTTCCGTTACACATACTTTCCAACACTTAGTCCACCACTCTTGCGATTGTGATATTTCTATCGCATCGTAAAAATCACAGCACACTTGCCCCTCCAATGCTCTGATATTTTTAAACCGTTGATAAAGTGCTTATTTTCAATTAACATAGAAATTTTGATTGCATATAAGTAAAATGAGCATATTTCATGTCTTAAAGTGGTGCTCTAATTGAATTTTGCGATGCAATGTTTTAACTAAGTGTCGAGTTGTCCAAGAAATCATGTGAACTCACATTTTTTAACATTACTCAAGCATAACAGTATTGATGGTCTCGAAACCCCAAAGTGATTTGATAGCCTATTACTTGATGTTTTGTATTTTGTGCATTAAAACCATATTTTCAATCATTTCAAATGTTTGTGTTAATCACGCTTGCATTTGCAAAATATTATTGTTTATTCTCTTTTTATGCTACTACAGGCTATTCTAGAGAATAAAAACTCCTACGAGATGTTCAAACCTCAAAAGAAGAATAATAAACCCATGGCTCCTACAAACCTTACACCTCTAGCTTGAAAAGTAACAGAAATGCCTCCTCTATTCTCATATACAACATGCAATAAAGACACTGGTTCTTCATCTTCGGAATCCATGTACAGACTGTGTTCGGATGAAAAAACCATGATAATTTAAAGGGTAGTCATAGTTTATGCCTCAAAATCCTCTAAAGCTTCTTGTAGTGATGTTGCTAATTCCTTCTTCCACCGAATATCCACTCGAACTAAAATTCTTCACTATTCAGATTTGGTGAAATGGATAATCGACAATTTGAAAATTGGAGAGAGGACATTCTTCACTTCAACGGACAAATTAATTGGGTCTTTCAAGGCAGAAGATTTAAATAAAATGTATAATATACCCAACCCACATAAGGTATATGAAAATAATTTCCTTTAAAAGTTTTCAAAAGAAAATAAACTAGTGTTATACCCAATATGGCAATGGAGGCACAACCCCAACAAGCACAAGCTTGATGATAAGGGTATGTACTCTGTGTCTTCTCTTACTGGCCCGTATTGTTATCTTGCTACTATGATGTGTAGAATATTTGGTTATCCTAATAAAAGTAAATTTTTGATTGAATGGGTTCCTTTTATTGAATTTGCATCAGATTCATATATTATGGATTGGGGTATTGCCCTTTCCAATAATATTTCCTCCCAAATCCTTGAATATAGAAAGAACTAGAAATTCACCTCCAAGATGTTTCCCCCCTTTTTCATTGGCGCTTATATCATGGATGTGGTATGTTTCACTTCATATTTCCCAAACATGGGATGTAAATGGAGCATAGAGGACCCTACTCCTATCCAAGTTTACCATAATATCTTATGGGAGTCCAACTATGAGTCTCATTTCTATAGAATTTGCCATTGTGTTATTTTACCCCTATTTCAAGCTATTTTTGGAGAGAATGCTCCAAGACTATCAAAAGAAGCCAAATATAACTTCACGACCATATGAAGGTTGTTTGGTGAAGAAATATTTACATATGTTAGAGTTTATGAAAGTCTTGAAAAACCACATGTTCTTCCACTGTATGACTAGAAAAACTCCTAGGCAGAGAAATTACTTGTCAGACAGTAGGCAATGGGTTAACCAAAGCCTTAAAGGAAGCCAAAAAGTCCTCCTAGCCAGCATTTCCTATTAATTGTGGAGTTTATGCCTTAGATAAATACAAACATGCCGGACTTGAGATCAATAAAATTAAATGTTTGAAATTATCTACCATGCCCAACAGGCAGTTCGACCTGAACAAGGTGGCTCAAGACTTTACAGCCTAGGTAAAATTAAAAAAAATTATTCATGATCCCGATGACTATGATGATTTGTTGGAGTCTGATGAGACATATTCATGGGTTGAGAAGTTGGCAGAGATTCAGTTGAATCTATGAAATATTGTTGAATTTAAAGAATGTAGGAACAAGAGATTGAAGAATATCACTCTAGACATTATGAGGGTATCCCAACCCATTACACAGAAAGGACATGATTTGGAGGAGCCTCCCAAGGACACTAAGGCCCTACATGAAACACTTGAAGTCAGATCTATAAAGAAACAAGTTGTTAATACTTTTTATAGCAATAATTTGGATGAGGTTTGGAACCAGTTCGATTATCAGATCAAAGGAAAGCCAGAGGAAAACACTTATGAGCTTAAAGAGATAAGAAAAACTCCTCCAGGAAAAAATCAAACCCCATTTATAGTTGGGGATTATAACAAAGAATTTAGTACAAATTAAATTGAATTCATCCCAACCTTCCCCTTGTCAGAAATTTTTCTCAGAGTAGAAGAAATCCCTCCTCCGGACATCCTTTATATTCCCAAACATCATATTGTAATGAGAAGACAGAGAAAGATAAAAATATTTGAGCAATACCAGGCATTAATTCCTAGAGATATACCAATGGAAGTAGTGTGGAGAGATCCACAAATAGATCCTTCTGAAGATTTAACAAGATTTTCACAGTTTTACAGGTGCTTATGCAACTGCCACAATTGAAAAGGAATCAGAGGTGTAGAAATTAGTCAAATAAAAATATGACATAATCCAACACTTAGAGCAGGGGTTGTTAAAAGAGAAACAAAGTATTGTTCATTAGTTCTTGATATGGTTGTCTCAAATTCAATAAAGCTTTGATCAATTAAAAATACAATATCAATATGAAATCAATGTTAGAGATACACAAATTCGACAATTCTAATTCACTATTGAAAAACTAAAGGAAAAACAAAATATAGAATAATTCAAAAAGGAATATCTAGAATTTAATACCCTATTGGCCCCAAAACAAGTAGCATTCTTTCAGAAATTAACCATCATCATTGATCTGTGTGACAAAAGTGATTCACTGATGAATCAATTGTTTGATTTTAGGATGAATTTCGACGACGTTGATGAAAAGATCTAAGAATTCATTACCTAGAAAGACACATCATAGGTTAGAAAAGAAAATATTCCCAGAATAGAGGATTCTCACAAAGAAATCCTCTTTACCGATTGGAATATACAACTCAATCAAGAAGAAAGAGAAATATTTAGAGAAAAGGACGTTTCTAACAACAACATAGAAACTATTGATAATAATCCATTTGGTTCCAATCTAATTCATGAATTAACACGTGGTTCCCTTCCTAATGTCAAAGTTTTAATGAATCAATGGCATGAAAAGTCGAAGGTAAAGGAAGAAATAATTAAGAAGATGGCAAAACTCGAATTGGAAAAATACTGGTAGTATCTTGTCAAGCCACACAACAAGTGGCTAACGTTGCGTTGTCTTGCCAATACATCCTCCCACATTCTTCCTCAATTATCAGATGCAATGTATACTAGGAAATTTCACTTAAGGCCAGCCCAGCCCCCTGAAGTGCAACCAATGCTAGATATTTATGAGCTCAAGCAGCGAATGACAAAGGAGACGGCATCACACTCCTAAGCTGGTCATACAAACAAATTCTATTTGTCTTATTTTCTCTTATTTTAAAGAGATTTGTTTAAACCTAATCAGAACTTTATATATTTTCTATTTTTCTATTTTTATTATTTGTTATACAAACCCTTTCATGTCTACTAAGAAGGAGTCCTAAAATTTTGTAAGGAAGGATTTGGAAAGTTTCATTTTTGTACTTTTTGAACTTATCTTAATAGAAAATACTGGACCAGGGCTATTTCTTCCATGAGAAGAGTAAAGATATATGTTTAGTCAATTTAGTGTCCTAAATTGATAGCATAAATTATCGACCAGGGCTAGTAAACTATTGAAGTGTAATGCACTATATCTGCCTAAGTATCGTTTTTTCTTACTTCATTGCTTTTAGTGCTTTACTTATGTTTTTGGTTTTATGTTTGATTTCTAATATGTTACCTTATGATAGAACTAAATTTATGACAAAGAGGAAGAAAGGGAAATGTTACTAAATGCACTAAAACAGAATTTGATTGCAAGATCTATTCTTAACTAGAAAATGATAAAAACAGAGAATCCTAATCCATGGATTGTACAACTGCTAAACAAATATTCATGAAAATAGAAAGTAACTCAAAACACTATAACTTAATCTGATTCATTCAGTTAGATATTTGTTGGAAAAGCTTGTGAAAAATATTAGTTCTAATGCAGTGAGGATCTTCTAATATTGAAACAAACAGTAACTTAGAGAATTACAGAAGAATATTATTCATTTGTTAGAGATTTATTGGAACAAACTGAGAAAAATATTAACTGTAATATAATAAGGATCTCTATGAAATGTTGAAACAACTTATGAAATTATAACTAGATCTCATTCGTGAGATAGAGATTTGTTGGAACATATTTTGAAAAAGATGAAGCATAATGTGACAAGGATCTTCTAAGAGACAACTAGTAACTCATAGTATTACAACTAAGTCTTATTCACAAATTTGAGATTTATTGGAATAGCTTTTGAAAAAGACTGTTGTAATAAGATGAGGATCTTCTATCTATTTGCAAAATAGAAAATTCTAATAACTCAGAATAGTATAACTAATTCTCATTCATATAATAGTAATATATTGGAAGAGCTTAAGAAAAAGGAATAGTTGTAAGATAATGAGGATCTTCTTAATCTAAATAACAAAAACTGAAATGCAAGTAACCCAGAATATTACAGCTAAATCCCATTCATGTAATAGAGATATATTGGAAGAGCTTGAAAACAAGACTAACTGTAATATCATGAGGATACTCTACCTAGGCAAATGATATGAAACATAATGCTAAAATATATGAACTCAGAAAACTGTCTAAGTAAGAAATATAACAAAACATAATTGAAAGCTACTTATCTAGAAAGCATGTAAAACCTCCTTGAATGACAGGGGCCCTCTGCTATCAATTCAGCATTAATCCTTTAACTCCTAAAGGTTGTAATCAAAACAACATCAAAGGGTAATCTCCTTTATTAAAACAATATGTAAAAACAGAGTATCACTGTAAATCTAAACTATACTGTACTTTTTCTGAACTGTTTTTTTGGTCTTGTACAAACAATATTTAAAGGGAAATTGTATAACTAATTATGAGATATACTTGCTACAAGTGGCTAATTCGAATTAGACTTGCAATAGGACTGTTGGACTCTTGCTAATTCGAATTTAGACTTGTAATAGGACTGCTGGACTCAAATCAAGATTCCTACTGCATTTGGATAACATAGTTTGACTCCACCTTTGACCATGAGTTTAGGCACGTTTTTCTGTTGATCTGGACTGAGTGAGTAGGATAGAATCCATGTAGGCATCATTCTAGAAACACCCATGTGGCCCAATCCTCCAACTGACACCTGGAACATATTCAACCACTAAAATAGATACGGAACGCTTGACTGGCTACAAAATGACTATATTCTGTAGCTAAACTATTCAAAAATCATTAATACAACAAAAATCACAAAATTACAATAAGTTAATCATTGTATGCAACCTTTAAGAAATCTTAATCATTCTCATTGTTTTTTAGGTTTATGACATGATAAAGAAATGATGAAATGAAGTGAACTTTGGAAGAAGAGAAGACAATTTCAGGGCTCAACATACCCCCATTGCAAAACTGTTGCATGTCCTCATGCAATTTCATCAAAACTTTATTCCATGTGCTTTGAAACTCCTGCAGGAACATCCAACCTCCTTTTTCTGCTTCTTTTGGTAGTCAATACCATTCAAGGTTCGCTCATGAATAATTTGAACCTAAGATCAATGAGTTCCCTATTCAGTTTCTTATTTTTCTTCTTTAGCTTCATGTTTGCTTTATACAGTGTTTTTATTTTTTGAGAAGGAGTGTTGTTCATGCCATTCTTCAATTTGACCTAATCTCTTAGGATTTCATTTTCATTCTTGATATGTTTATTCAGTATCTCCAATTCATAATTTTCTCTTCTCAAAATTCTATTGGAGGTTCTTGTGGACTAAGAAATCTTTCTCGATTTTCTAAGGCCATTTTTTTTTAGTGATTCCACATAGTCATAAATCTGTTGTTCGGCTGGATCTATATTTGGGGTTCTTCTGTTAGGGTCTTCTTCATACTGGTGTAAAGGAAATCTATCAACTTGTGTTTGGATTGGAGTTTCTTCCTCTTCAATGTTTATTACTCATATTTCCTTAATCCATGTCTTTTCACCATGCCTTTAAACCTAGAGCTTCTCCTTAACTTAGTCGGATTTTCTTTTTTCTCCTCAGCACATTCATTTGTTAATTTTACTTTTCTTTTAACCCTGATTTGTCTCTTGATCTTTGTCAATTTTTTAGAGATTACTTCTTCACTATCTTCCTGTGTTGATGTATTAGGTTTGATTTCAACAGATTTATCAATTTTCCCCTCCTACTTCTTCTTACGGTTTCTTTTCTAGATAGTGTTTCCTATAGTTCTTCAAAATGGTTTCTTAGAAGAAATTCTTCCCAACTATCTCCTGCTTTCTTCAAATGGAACTCAATAAGTATTTTAATTAGGCCATGATGGTGCAGAGTAGTTTCTAGGAATTAGAGTCTTTTTTGAACATTAGAGGCCATATTTTTCAAACTATCAAGCAGGAAGAAAGCTAGATTTATTTCATCATCTAAGAAATTCATCATCAGTCTGATATGATAGACATACAAGGTGCCGAATCTACCCTCACATGTTATGATTTTTTGTAAAATTAACGACATATTCTTCCATTTATTTTTCAGATTTGTACTAGGAATACCCTTTCTAAACACTGAAATGTCCATACCCGGGTTCTTTAGCATTTGTTTCCAAGTTTCATTATGGAACTCCTTGTTTTTAAACCAACATTCTTGTTGTCTTGGAAATTATGTGGCTTCATATATCAATGACTCTGTGATGGTGAACTTAATATCTCCACCCCAATTTCTATCTATGATACATTGAATGACCTAGCAAATGATTCCATGATTTCTTTGTGGAATCCATTGAAATTATCCACAAAGTTCAGCCACCTATCCTGTGGTAATAGCCCCTTAACTTGAGGGTATCCTTCTAAATATTTGATCCCAATTGGCTCTATTCTCATAATTAGCCCCATTTCTATTTGGTACCTTGGCTTAGGTCTACTGCTCTATCTTTGATCCTGTGCTTGAAGAAAGAGTAGTTGTGGAAGGTTGCTTTGCCCTTAAAACGACTTCTCTGTTTCTGCAGATGAAACTGGCTACAAAATGTAATGGCAGTGAGTGGATACGGATGAATGAACAAGGTAATGGTAAATGATGGAAATGATTGGGTTAAGAGTTTGATATGAAATGAAATACTGCGAAGATATTTTATGATGATTTTCAAAATTCATCAATAAATGATACGACCTAAGGATGTGACCTAATAGGTCACATATAAGTTTTTGACCTTTTAATCATTCAGTTAATGATAAACCATTATGGAGCGGAAGGTAAGGGATTTGGCCAAGGAGTTTTTATGATAGGCAAGGATAAATTCGAATGATAGATTATCTTTAGGAAACATATGATTTAACTATATTATATATTTCATGTTTTTCTATCAAAATAATTTTCACAATTTACCTCAGAATTTTGACCTTATTAATTGTTATGCTTGATGTTGTTCCTTTGGTCCTCTTTTAGCATGTTGGTCTTCAAAACAGAATCCTTCAATTTCCTATAATAATCATCTCTTTGTAGGTTGTTCAATTGTGTCATAACTATTCAATAAGATGTGGCTTTAGCATGCAATCTGTAAAAAGAAATGAAGTGTGGCTATGGAATATGGATGTGAAATGAAATGGACTGAAAGTGGAATATGACTTGTGAATGGAATGAAAGTTAAGTGAGATGGAGTGAAATTGTAAAATGAAATGAATTTTGCAATTTCTCTCAAATGGTAAATCATACTTCCCTAAAATTTTTTGATGTTGTTACCATTATTATTATGCATCTTCCAAAAAAAATCTCAGCCACTGGTTGCACATATCTCCCGAAAAATGAGAAATGGCTTTAGGTGAAAGTGGCCAATTTCTTGAAAAATACAAACTAAAATTTTCTGAAATTTCTATGTTTATTTACCCTACCTCAATTCATTTACCATACAAATTTTAGGACCAACAGATGCACGGTTTGAAAGTTATGATAAAATCAATTTCTGCCCTGTTTCACCCTTCATGCTGCCCAATGTTGCAACAAAAAAATATGCCACAAACTCATTTTAAGGTCGAATTGAGTGATTCAAAAGGGAGACTGTGTATTTTTACCTTTTATACTACCACATGCTTTCAAAATTTCATTTTGATGAAGAAAAGGCACTGTTATGCAAAAATACCAAAATCTGTCCTAATTTGTCCATAATGCTGAAAAATGAAAATTTGCCTTAGAAACCCATCTGAAATGTCCTTAAAAATTGCTTATTTTTTAATTATGTCCGCATATTACTCAATTTATCATATTCTAAGAAAACCCAGAAGCTCAACATTTTTTATTTCTGCTCCAATCTCTTGCAATATTTACACCAAAAATGCCTCTGGAAAAAGTTGCAAAAACAAAAACAGGCTACTACAGCAATAGTTGCAGAAACTGCCACTTTCCATAACTGTTGTTGAATTGATAAAAATATGAACATGATGTTACAAGAAACTAATAAAATGTACTATTTCAAGTTTTTGTTGATTCCATAAAACCATTAGTCTTCATCGAAGCTAAAGTTCATGGTATAATTCTTACCATCCGAATGAATGTGTCAAAATTGAGCATGGGAAGAAATCATTGGATTACAGATCAATGATGAAAATTGTTAACCAATGCGAGACAACTCACCAATAATGTAAATGAGTTTCAAGGTACCTGAATGCATATTGATAGGGACGAATGAATGTTTGGAAGTCGAGTCACCTACAAGATTTGACAATCAAGAGACATTGTTGTATTCCCATTGTTATCAATGAGGAGGTTTTCCATTGATGTATGAAATCTCCAAGGCACTCCAAATAATCTCTGATCTTGATCCCAGAAAAAGTGTTGAGGTCGATGGGACAAGATCTATTAGAAGGTGGAGCTTAAGGAATTCCACATCATCCAACTCAAGCATAGAACCAGAAATGATTTGAAGAAGCATAAAATATTGAAACCTTCTTGAAATTGTAGAACTTATTGTGAACTTTGCTTGCTAGTTGCCTGGTTTTCAGGCAAAGCTCATGTCTAATTGCGCCAGCAAGCTAGTTTTCACAATAGGACTTACTTTTCTCTTTACTTTTTTATTTATTTTTATATGTACTACTCTACTTGAAAAAGAAATCTTATTCAAGTATATGAATACTTCCAATTGAACCATGTCTGTAACAAGATGATAGATAAACTCATATGCAGGTTTGAAAGATACTCTTTGATATGTACCAGTATATGAGATACCAGCTGTCTTGATTTAGATGATGTCAGAAGATATTGAAGAATTGAGCATTGGGATCCGATGACTGACTTGAACCAAGATTCAATGTAATCTTGTCTTCCTTGTCTTTCATCTATCATGAAATTCAAGTCTTCGGAGATGTGATCTTCATTCATAGAATCTGGTGATAGGCATGCATGAGACTTTTAAATCTCTGGTCCCAATAACTTCTCTTTATCAATAGACATCCATGGTTCTTGGAACTTATCTAAATATTATTCTTCTGGTCATTGTTCTTCAATGATAGCTGGTGAACCATTTTGCAATACCTCAAAATTGTAAGTTCATTGAGATGTTTTATTTTTTGGGATATGAAATGGTTGTGCATGTAGTGGAGTGGGAATGGATCTTTGGGGTGCTTGTGTGGATGATAATGGGAAAGGTTGAATTGAGGTCAAATGAGGGTGATATTGAAGTTGTGGTGGAGGAAAAATGTATGGATAACATTGATGATGGTATTGAGGATAGAGAGGGAAAGATTGAGGATATGGTGGATTTCCTTTGTAGATCCTTTGCCAAATTTGTTTCCAAGATTGATTTTGATGTTGGGATTGAGATGGCTAAGGTTTCTAAGGTTGGTTTTGAGGTTGGGATTGAGATTCCCAAGGTTTCCAAGGCAAGGGTGTTTTCCAATTACCTTGAGATTGTTGTGCATAACCTTGAAACTGTGCATAAGGATATTGCATCATATTGGGTTGATGAGGCTGCCATAGTCCTCTTGGAGCTACATAACAAAGTTTCTCTTGTTCTTGATTTGCTCCATTATCATTCTGGTAAACTGCCTTCAACCCTGGTAATGATGGGCAATCTTCAGTAGTATGTGATCCTGCACAAATTTTACAAATTTTAATGTTATCAAGTGGACATTCATACAAAGCATGTTTCTTTATACATTTAGGGAAAAATATAAATGAATCAAATTTCTACTTGTTTTGCATTCTTAGCATGTTAATTTTTTCATTTAAATTACCAAGAATGTTTAGAAAATTGTTAGGTTTAGTTTGACTTACCAATCCTGATGTTGACTTACTTACTCTTGCCATAAATGGATCTTGACGGGATATTACACACTTTTGTATTCCTCTTGATACGTTCTTGCATAGTTCACAAATTTCTTGAAATGGAAATTGATAGACATCTCCTTTTCCCACAAGATTAAGAAGATCAATCCATTCATCCTTTATAGCATTTAGTAGGAGAGTTTTTAATGCATCTGATCCTAAATTATGCAATTTAGATATTTTGATATTATAAGTAAATCTCTCCACTAAATCTTCTAGGCTTTCATCCTCTTTTTGGTTCATCTTAAAGACATCATTTCTAAGGTCATGGTGCGTGCAATAATATTTATAGTTTTCCAAAAATACTCTTTTCATACTCTTTTCATACCATCCCATGTCCTTATAGAAATTGTTCCTAAAGTCATGAACCATCTAAGAGCTCTATCCTTCAATGTTTTTGGAAACAAATTTAAATTTTGAATGTGCAATGAGTAGCCATAAGATCTACAAACTATTTCAAATTCAAAAAGAAAGGTTTCTGGGTCTTCTGATCTCATATCTTTGAAGTTAGGAAGCACATATGGATGAATGTTATTCATTTGAACGTTGATATCAGTTTCTTGAATGGGAAATCCAAAAGGATATTCCTAATTGTCATCATCTCGATCCATTTCTTCAACCTCCTTTGTCACCTCTTCTTCTACTTGCAAAAATATGAATTCGTGATGTTGATGTGTGGCTCTTACTACACCACATGGTATAGTGGGTGTGGTAGGTGATTGAAGTATGTTTTTTCTTCTTTTTTTCTTGATGTAAGAAATAAGGTTACCTAGTTACACTTCCCCAACAATGGCGCCAAAATTTTTAGTCAACTTAGTGTCCTAAATTGATAGCATAAATTATCGACTAGGGCTAGTAAACTGTTGAAGTGTAATGCACTATATGTGCCTAATTATCCCTTTTTCTTACTTCGTTGCTTTTATTGTTTTACTTATGTTTTTGGTTTTATGTTTGATTTCTTATATGTTACCTTATGATAGCACTAAATTTATGACAAAGAGGAAGAAAAGGAAATTTTACTAAATGCACTAAAACAGAATTTGATTGCAAGATCTATTTTTAACTAGAAAATCATAAAAACAGAGAATCCTAATCCATGGATTGTACAGCTGCTAAATAAATATTCATGAAAACAGAAATTAACTCAAAACACTAGAACTTAATTTGATTCATTCAGTTAGATATTTGTTGGAAAATAGTGTGAAAAATATTAGTTCTAATGCAATGAGGATCTTCTAGTATTGAAACAAACAGTAACTTGGAACATTACAGAAGAATCTTATTCATTTTTTAGAGATTTATTGGAATAGCTTGAGAAAAATATTAACTGTAATATAATAAGGATCTCTATGAAATGCTGAAACAACTTATGACATTATAACTAGATCTCATTCATGAGTTAGAAATTTTTTGGAACAACTTTTGAAAAAGACGAAGCATAATGTGATAAGGATCTTATAACAGACAACCAGTAACTCACATTACTACAACCAAGTCTTATTCACGAATTAGAGATTTATTGGAATAGCTTTTGAAAAAGATTGTTGTAATAAGATGAGGGTCTTCTATCTATTTTCAAAACAGAAAATACTAATAACTCATAATAGTACAACTAATTCTCATTCATATAATAGTGATATATTGGAAGAGCTTGAGAAAAAGAATAGCTGTAAGATAATGAGGATCTTCTTAATCTAAATAACAGAAACTGAAATGCAAGTAACCCAAAATATTACAATTAAATCCCATTCATGTAATAGAGATATATTGGAAGAGCTTGAAAACAAGACTAACTATAATATCATGAGGATATTCTACCTAGGCAAATGACATGAAACATAATGCTAAAAGATATGAACTCATAAAACTGTCTAAGTAAGAAATATAACAAAACATAATTGAAAGCTACTTATCTAGAAAGCATGTAAAACCTCCTTGAATAGCAGGGGCCCTCTGCTATCAATTCGGCATTAATACTTTAACTCCTCAAGGTTGTAATAAAAAAAACATCAAAGGGTAATCTCCTTTATTTAAAAAGTATTTAAAAACACAGTATCACTGTAAATCTGAATTGTACTGTACTTTTTCTGAACTGTCTTTTTGGTCTTGTACAACCAATATTTAAAGGGAAATTACATAATTGATTATGAGATATACTTGCTATAGGTGGCTAATTCGAATTACACTTGAAATAGGATTGTTGGACTCTTGCTAATTCGAATTTATACTTGTAATAAGACTATTGGACTCAAATCAAGAGTCCTACTGCATTTGGATAACATAGTTTGACTCCACCTTTGACCATGAGTTTAGGCACGTTTTTCTATTGATCTGGACTGAGTGAGTAGGATAGAATCCATGTAGGCATCATTATAGAAACACTCATGTGGCCCAATCCTCCAACTGAGACCTGGAACATATTCAACCACTAAAACAACTACGGAACGCTTGACTAGCTACAGAATGACTGTATTCTGTAGCTAAATTGTTCAAAAATCATTAAGACAGCAAAAATCACAAAAGTAAAATACGTTAATCATTGTATGCAACCTTTGAGAAATCTTAATCATTCTCATTGGTTTTTAGGTTTATGAAATGATAAAGGAATGATGAAATGAAGTGAAGTTTGGAAAAAGAGAAGACAATTTCAGGGCTCAATAATATATATGATACTTCTATATTTATATTGATGTTAGGTTTTTATGTAATTAATAGTCATACTTATTTCACATTGTTTTGTTATATGTATCTCTTAAATACAATTAAGAATTAATTCACTGTTGAACATGCAAATATTGCCATATTTTAATATATGTACAAGATATACAACTATTGAATGCAATATAATTTAATCAATTAAATTTATGGACTATGTAATCAAATTAATTAAATTAAATTTTTTTTTTTCACTTATGTTAGTGTTTGATAATATTCATTCTCATACACTAAAGATAATCTTTCAAGATCGCATATAAAGGAAACATAATTAATCCTGGGATATAGATAGGTATATATATACTCTTTAGCTTGTTATCACTCCCATTTTATAAAGACACATTTAGTTATAAATACCTCACATCCACTCAATTATACTTATTGGGAAACTAGTTCCATCATCCCCAGTCGGAGCCACTATTCCAAACGGAAAAGGAACGATTTTTAAGTTCCTGATTGGGTGGTCATCCCCCGATGTTGTTGTAGTGATTTTCGAGGCATCAACATAATAATGGCCAATGCATTAGTTTCCCTATTTTGTATTATTTTGATTCTTTGATTCAGATGCCACATGGCATCAGATTGTCTGACCTTTTCTTGAGGGAGTTTTGTATGGATTTAGATAGATTTCATGCATTGAGACATGGGAGGGAGACCTTCCCTTTAGCTTCCAAGATTTTTGTTTTTTTTTTAGAGTTTTATAGAGAAGAGACATACATATTTCCATCATCATCCTAGGTTGATCACTGAGGTCCAGATGTGCATGTGGGGGCAGATGATGCCCAAGAGGGGGGCTAATGGATTTTTTGGTCATGACTTTTTGCTAGGCAATGGGGCTACTGTCTAGTGAGGATGACCTTGCATTTCTCATGTTGGTGTTTCTATATATGGGGATTGATTAGAGAGGGTGTCAAAATATCTTATTCACAACAACTAAGCCTGTATATTATAGATGTAATATTAGTATTTTATTTAAATTAATTAGCTATTTTCATTTTCTTGTTTTAATGAATCAAAATAAAATTTGTTGTAGCATGCTATTTAAATTATTTTATTAAAGTGTTTAGAGAAATTGTCTAATTATTTATCTTTACTATATATTCTAGATATCGACACATTTGATGGGGGCATATATCTTCCCCCACCGGATGTCAGAGGAGATGAGGGGATGGGCGAGGCCCAAAAGGGTGTGGCACACCCTCAAAGCGGTGTCACTATTTAGGGCCATAGGCTTGGTCTGTGAGTTCATATGGACTATTGAAATATCCTGGGAATATATTTTATTGATGCCGGAGTCTTCCCTGCGAGGCGTCGAGATAATATCGTAGCTACTAGGGTACTGAAAGTGATGAGGGATGTAGGCCAACATCATGCAACAACAAATACATTTGATATGGGTTGTGATGCTAATTATCAGGGTGATGAGGGTGGCGATCATGATGCTTCTAGTAGTACCACCTCATCAGATCATGGCTGTCAAGGTGTCAGTGACCCTTCTATTAGTACACCTCCTCATTATTCGCCTAATAAGGAGATGCTAGAGCTAGAGGATGTGCCTCATGTTCCTCCTGATAGAGCATACCAACCACCTCTCCCACCTCAGAGTTCTCTAGACCACATTCACGGTAAAAATGTAGTTGACTATCTATCGTCTTCTATTGTAGACCAACCTAACACTCTATATATTTTTTCAAATATTTGATTGCACTTATTTGAATTGATGTCATTACTTGACATGTTTTTGTGTGTGTGTGTATATATATATATATATATATATATATATATATATATATATATATATGGTGCACTTTTTTTTTTCATGTTTATGTACTTAGTTTATATGTTGGTGTTGATTTGTATATTTTTAAGTCATGTTAGATATGCTCATTTAATGTTCTTGTAGATAGATGTGTATGTGAATATAACAGTTATTTTACATGAGATTCATATTAATTTGAGGATGTACTATGTGTTGATGATGTTAGATTACAATTTTTTTTTGGTTAGATATGATCACGATGAAGATGCCCAGTTATATTATTAGATTTTTGTGATAGATAATGAAATTTATATGTCCTAGAGGTGTATATAATTAGATGATGGTAGTGAATTTGAATGTGTATATTAGATGATTTTTATGTTTGTTACATTGTTATCATCATGATTTTTTTTATGAAATTATTTTTATTATATATTATGTATTGGTGAACTTATATCAAACTTTTATATATGAAATTACCCGAAAAACGACTTACTTTAAAAAAATGCAAAGATATTTTTATTAATTAAAAATTTGGGTATGGTTAAAACTTAGATTGTAAAATTAGTGTTAATTTCAGATAACAATCATATGTTATATGCTTAAGCACAATTTACTTCAATGTTCCTTATAAGCTCAATACCAATTTGAAATTTATCAATCACATTAACTTAATCACATTGATAGTAAATGCAAATAAAAAATAAAAAAATAACAGAGAAGAGAATCCAAGACAAGAGGACATAATATTTGGTGGATTCCAGGGAAAATCCCTAATGTGGGGAAAACCCTTTGATCAAATTCTTCTTCAATATTATTTAATAATTCAGTAGCTTGAGAGAGAGTAAAAATATCAAAATAACTTGCCCAAAACAGTCGTGTCAATATCAACAATAAAAAACAGTCAACTGCAGCCCTAACCAAAAATTCAATGTTGGTCAAAGTAGCTCCAAAATGTCCTCCAATAATCTCAGTAAACACCAGTCCAATTCGACTTTCCAAGAGGGTCAAAGTTAAATCCAAAACATACTAGTAAAACCCAGTCAAATGTTGTTGTAAAATTTCTGGTCAAACCTTAAGTCAACAATGGTCAAACAACTCCAAATGCCTCGAATAAAATTCCAAAAAATGCAGCTTTCAAAAATCCAATTTTTTGCCTAAAAACATAAGTTAACGAAGGTGGTTTGACCTTTGGTCAACGCCCTAGTCAACGTTGGTATATTTCTTGCAATTCAGTTTACAATTTGCCCAGAAATATTTGACCACCTGCCATATGTGCAAAGTGAGAGAGAGCTGCTCCAAGTTGGACGAACCAGTTAAGAGAGAAGAGAGAAATATGTGTGATGATATGAGTGATTTCCAAATGAGGATAAGGAAACTCCTATTTATACAAATCGTTGAGGGTGTGGAGACACACTTGTTGGGCTTCACGAGCCTACATTTGACTGAGGCTGACCTTAAAAATTTGCACATGTGTGAATAATAAATTCAAAACCACGCTTTTTCTCGTCCAAATAAGATGATCTTTAGATCAATCTTGCACCTCACGAAAACAGGAATTCAAAAAAAAATATGATCTCCATCATATGAGCTATCTAAGGTGGATTTTTTTTTGTAGTTTCCAATTTTAACACTCCCTTTCGACTAGGGAGAGTTCCACGTGCGAACCTGTACCATCTCTGTCATCCTTGCTCTTCTCTCCTTTGCTCTGCACCATTGAACCATGAAGAAATAAGAAGAAGAATTTATTGAGAGTGATTCACAAGACCTTGCCACTCTCCACTGGCCCAAGTCAATCTAGAGGTGAAACCTCAATTTATCCCAAATAAAATTTTTTGAACACATTACATCCTAGAATAGAGAGTACAATAATACATGATGCATCCATAGGTCGTACTATGGTATCTATCCTTATTTCCAAACTCATTGGCTAGATGAGAGGTACTTCCAATGAGTCCCATACTAAATGGGTAGGGTGTATATTGGGGCATCAACATGATTAGGTGAACCACTCATCCCACTCATATGCCATAGGAGAAGGTGAAGCACTCATCCTATGCATATTCCAATTGTAGGGAAGGTGAACCACTAACCATACACACATGCTAACCAATCAATCATAGGAAGGATCCTAATTGTGGGGAAAGGATGAATCACATCTCCCGACATGTAAACCATCAATCATAGCGAATGAGCATCCTACAAGTAGGGAAAGGATGAACCATGTCCCACTATCATGTCCATACATAGATACCTGAATTCATCTCTCCCGAGGGTATCCATCAGAAAAGGTGAACCACTCATCCCTCTCATGTGCCATAGGAGAAGGTGAACCACTCATCCTATGCATATGCACTCATCAAAAATAGGGAACGGTGAGCTACTCACCCTACATACATGTGTCGTCCATCATAGGAGAAGGTGAACCACTCACCCTACATACATCTCAATCATCATGGGGTATCATAGGGGAAGGTTAACCACTCACCTTGTACACAACACACCTCTAGGGGAAGGTGAACCACTCACCTTGTGGTCGCTCATAGCTCCAAGAAGTAACCCAAGCCCCCCTAGGAGCTCCCAAATATCAGTCCCCAACTCATGCGGGACCCTCATAGGAGGGTCTTTCCATGACTCCAAGTATCTCATGGAAGGCTAAGAATTTGACATTCCCTAGGGGCGTCGTGAGAATATATGCCACCTCCTCATCAGTCCGGATGTGATGGAGAATTTTTGCTCTCTGTTGTACCATATATCGGATAAAGTGGTACTTGATATCAATATTATTGGAGAGGTCATGGAACACATGATTCTATAAAAGGAAAATCTCACTTTGGATGTCGCAGTAGATTAGGGTGCTATCCATCACATGCTCAAATAGATCACTAAAGAGGTTCCTCAACCAAACAACTTCACAACAAGCGATACTAGCACCAATGTATTCAGCCTCAACAGTACTTTAAGCAATCGAATTCTGCTTCCCACTCATATAGGATATCAAAGTAGAACCTAGTGAGAAGAAACAACCAGATGTGATGTTATGATCGACTACACTACCAGGCTAGCCAACATCAGTATATCCATGGAGCCTCAATTTCCCGATAGTGTATTTCAATTCATAATTAATTGTGCCCAGATATATTTGAAGAGATTATTGGAAGCAATCCAATTTATGTGATGAGTCTCAACCATAAATTGACACAACATATTCACTACGAAGCATATGTATAGTTGGGAGTTCATCAAGAACATGAACCCCGCCCCTAAGTTATTTATATTCATAAGGATTTCCCAAATTAGGCCCAACAACACATCCACATATCTTCTTGAATTTGAGTTCCATCAGAGTAGTCACAAAATTTTATTCCACCATCCAAAATATTTCAAGTATGATGCTAGGATACTGCGTTAAATCATATCCCAGCATGTACAAACTCATGTGTTTCCTTTAAAATAAAAATTCTTCATTAAAACCACAATTATGTTCAGCTCAAGAATACATATGAAGGAAAGAGAGCCATACAAATAAAATACTGATATAAAAACATAAAAAAATCTTTGGCCAAATATTACAATGGGCGGCCCCTTGGCTCTCGGCCCCTCAAACCATTTCTCTTACTCTCTGTCTATTCCTCACTTCCTCACTTCCTCGCTTGTCCTTTATCGCCCTCACAAGCTACATATTTATACATAAATATAATTTATTCCATTCCATAATTTCCTCCACACAAATCTCAACTTAAAATATAATTTAGATTTATCTTTTTTTGGACTCAACTAAGTCCCGTTTATGGAATTCATAATCCCTAGATTATATACCTAATTCAACTCCACTCATCTCCTTAATTATTTAAGGAATATTTACAATAATCCTCATATTTATATTTTCTCTCCTAATTTATTAAAAATGAGAAAATTAATTAATAAAATAATTAAAAACCATCACCCCCCTAATTACATAATTGAATAATGAAAATGTAGCTTTGATTCTCCTGCATCAGACTCCCCATGTAGAGAAGTTTCCATAGACTCCTGTCTATGAGGTCTGTTGCTTTTTTGGAACAACGCAACAACCACAAGTCCTAATGACTTTCTCCTTCCAGGATTCCAAACTCTGTTCTGTCGCTGGTCCTTCAAAGTATCAACTCGATTTGGTAACTCATCACCCAGTCTGTCAATTGGATTCCATCAACTTCTCCAACATGTTCTTTTGCCAATTACTCAGAGTAATACCTATTTGTTGGATTTTTTCTTCTCCAACTGAGCTGAACACTCAACTTTCTGCAATGAAAAATAATCAAGAACTTCTTCTTGATTACAACCATAGTATTTGATTGTTTTAATAGAAACAAATTTCTCATCCAGTTCTGTACCTACATTCACCAACAAACTGTTAGTTTTAAAAACCTAAGACCTTTGAGTCTCTTTCGATGCTTCAAGCACCAATCTCCCACCATCGAATTTCTGGACTTCAATAGATCCCTTTTTGAACTGCTGGCTCCTTCCATCTTCATCCTACTGGATCAATATTTTTGTCTCCTTTATGTCTCTATGGAAATAAATTTCTTTCTACTTTGGATCTTCCATCTCAACGCCAAATAATTTCTGCTCGATTTCTCTGATTTCAACATCATATCTGTTAATTTCGGTTTCTGTACTTACAGTTAGATTATTATTTGAAAAGTTACAACATTCATTCAACTCTATAAATGTTAAAAACATTTCACCTCTATCATGTATAGTAACTGTAATTTCTTCTGGATCAGGTTCTGTAAGTTTTACTTCTTGATGCAGGGCTAGCCTGCAAAACCCAGAATCTTCATACCATGCATGCATCTAAGCATTTTGACAAATCAAACCCTCAATGTCTGGCAACTCCAACAACTTAATTTGTGGAGGCTCTCAAATATCTTGTTCACAAACTTCTATGGTTTAGAAAAAACCCATGCTTCAAAATCAATTTTCATACACTCAACCCCAAAACTTCATTTCAATCCAAAATTAGAAACTTCATGCGGAAGCTTCCTCTTTTTAACTTTAATCTATTGTTAAAATCTCATTCCAATAACATTCACATGTTCAAGGTTGTTCACAAATTAAATTACTTTTCAATACCTCATTCTCATATGGCTTTTATTTCTGGAATTTTAAAATCCCAATTCTGATAAAAAAAAATGTGCGCCCTATGCTTCAACATGGCAACTCATACTACGCACATCAATTTCTTGCATTCAATTTAGATTCGAGCTTACTTGTTTAATGCCAGTGAGAAGCCAGCGCTCCAAATTCATGTCAAACGTTTTACAATATATATATAAAACAACTACTGAAACACTGCATCATCGCTCTGTCATATTATGCATTTCTAGCTTATGATTTTTTTGGTTTTCGAATTGCCATTTATGCCTTGGCGATCTCTACAAAAAAATTCATTATCGACCCCCTCATTTCTGTACAAACTGCATGTCTTTTATTTAACCAATTCAAATCTGGGCCTCTATGCTCCACTCTACGCTCAATTTCTTTCCTATGCAATTTCATAAAATTCAGATTATAATTAAAACTGAATGCTAACACAATTTACCCACGCACTTACCATTCCACCTCTGCGCTGCACGTGGACTTTGGTATTCAACGATGTTCTGTCTTTCAACCCGTTCTTCATAATAAAACATGGGGATCGATTCATGAATCTGGCATTTATAAATTTTAACCAGCAGATTTATACAATTTTAAAATTTCCCAAATCGATTTCTATACAATTGCATACCGATTTTATGTATCAGACTCAAACTGGCTTGGTTTAATGCCAGTGCCCTTGATTTATACAATTCACCATTGCTCTGCCTTTACACTACACAAACTCAGCCAGATTATTCCAGCAACAATGTTAATTCACCATTGCTCTGCCTTTACACTACACAAACTTAACCAGATTATTCCAGCAACAATGTTCTAATGCCGCTGTTCAAAATTCGTTTTCTTTTACATTACCTTACGGTTCGATCTTAATACTGATGTTCCAGAATTCAAATGCAGATAATTACACATCGGTCTTAAATTAAAACGCTTTTCACAAAGGAATAACCAGAATTCCTTTTGATTCAATCCACAGAGATCTTATATCTGTTTCTGCTATGCCACTTCAAACTATCAAATGCAAGTTAATAGATTAACGCCCAGAAACAAATATTTAATACAATTATTTCTTGCTTCTTGAATGAACCAGTCATTTCAGGATTCAAACTGAATTTTCCAAACATACCTTCCTGCTCAAATTGACTTCAACACATCTTCAAAGTTCAGAGACTAGCTTACTGCATTCCTCAGACATCAGTATTTCATATAAAAACCAGATTCAACATTGATTTCTTCAAATCAAAATTCATTAACCCTTTATGCAACGATTTTCATATATATTTCCAGAGTTGAAAACATGAATTGCGCCTTTTTCAATAGTGATTACTACATTCAATTAGAATCGATCCAAATTTGCGACTGAATTACCCAATTTCACAATAGTGAAATCGACTTCTTCAAAGCTGGTATTAAAATATCAATTTGCACCAGATTCAACCCCATTTACAGAAATTAAATACCCAATTTCTAAAATTCACCAATAAAGCTCTAAAACTCACACTTATCATATTAATAAACAAAATACTTACAAACTTTTCTTCCTGGCCAGATATTCAATATTTAGGCCCTTACAATTTTCCCAGAGTCTTACAGCCTTGGCTGTTCAAAACCTGTTCTCAACCACACTCTCACTCTCTCCAATTATTCAAGTGTATTTTTCTTCACAAAAACCACTCCTATTTATACACAAATAATGCATTTAATTCACTCAAAATATCTCTCCACCTCATCCTCAACTAATCCCATACATAGAAATCCTAATCCCAAATTTTGCTCCTAAACTATTTCTCTCATATCCTTTTATTTATTAAAAAAATATTTACATAATCCTCACTTTTCATAATTATCTCCTATTTTATTAAAAATAACAAATTAATTAATAAAATATTAAAAATTTTCACACCCCCTTTTCTAACATATTTACAAATGAAAAAATGCCCTTGATGCTCTTGCATCACTTCTCCACCAGGTTCCTTAAGTCATCGTTCCAAGAACTCGATTTCCATATGAAATATTTCTAGCACTTTATCACAACCATCATTCCCAACTTTATTCTTCTTCTGGAAATATTCCTGAGTTGTCCTGGTTTCTATTTCATCACAATGCAAACTTCTGTCAATAATTCATTAATCAAATACATTTGTTTACCTCCTTGGAATATCTCTTCAGCATTTCCTTTATGCTCCGGCTCCATAGCAACTTCAACTGGATATCTTACCCCATCCAAGAATTCATTTATGATTTCTTCCTGTTGCAACAAATTAGTACCTTCCTCCTCTGAAATTCATTCTCCATCAGACTCCACCTCAAGAGTTTCATTATCCTTCGTGACAGTTTCACCAGATTGTTCACCATCTTTCACACATCCTGAAAACATACATAAACTGTGAGAAAAAATGCAAGGCTCCATAGCCTCATCTGCTTCTCTTGCCAACACATCTTCAGACTCTTCTGAACTATCCCAATAGTTCATGAGATCCTCCTCATTGATCTCTTCACCTAGAATTTCACCTTGTTCTGGGCCACAAATGGAAACATCCATTTTCAACTTAGCCTCTCTGAGTTCTTCACAACTCAACATCTGCCCGAGCTTCCTCAGCTCTTCCGTCAACTGTATGTTTACCTACTTTTCCCTCTTTACATGTAGCCTCTGCCACTTTACCTTATTCCTCATGGTCCAACCATGTGTCTGGTCTTTCACATTTCTCTACAACAATGTCATTAACAATTCAAGGTGAAATGTTATCTCAGCCTTCTCCCGCTCTCCTGCTCATAATCTTCATTTGTCAACTGCTCACATATGCCACTTACCTTGGTATTTTCCTTCTTCTTCCCTCTGTTGTGGTCTTCATCAGATATTTGGAAATGAATACCAACAATCATCTTACCCTCCTTGGTGAACTTCATTTGTTCATGTGTGGATTTCATTCAATCCTCCTTTCACCAATCCTTCACACTTTCCATTCATCAAAAATGAAATTGTTCCTCCTGCGCTTGGCTTATCTTGGTTCTCTGTCTTGGAACCAATATTTAGCAACCCTCTTGCTTCACTTTGTTGCAAACAACACTTTAGAAACTCATGTGTTACAATGACCAATTCTTTGGGTGTCGGGCTCTGCCAATCATGCACCCCATTACATTCAGACTCTTGACTTTAGCTTACAACTCTTTTGACTTCAGACTTACACCAATTCTTCATCTTGGATGAAAAATACTCAATATTAACTCAAAATATCAAAACTTTAATTTGACTCTAACATCTGTTTTGACTTCAAGATTTTCCCTAATACTTATGATAGTGGATATTTTGACTTAATTCAAGTTTACAATTCTCCAACAAACATACACCCCTAATAAATTTTTAGGATGTAAAATATTCACTTTCTTTCGTACTTCATTATTATGAAAAATCGTCAGTTTTCCCTGATCATTTCACATGATACTGAAGTTTTTACTCAAAATGTAATTGAGTTTTTTCAAGTTTTATTTTAAGGTGAAAATAAATAAGCCATTCAATCTTTAATATTCAGAAATACCTTCCTGAATTATCATACCTCATGCTCCTATTAAGGTTATTAATAAACCTTTCTCTCTGCAATATCAATTCTCTAGTTTCCACTCTTTTGTTTCGTCTTTGTCACTATAAATACTCGCATTTCCACAAGCTCTTCATCTTAATGCAAACATTTCCCTGCACTTTTATGCACCATACAACATCAATTCACATCTCTTCACCTGTGTACAGAGAATATGTTTTTAACTTCTTCAATGAAATAATGTACAACTCATACATCACCTTCATTCTGAATAACACCTCTTAGATGCCACCACATGATGGTCAAAAAAAGATTCTTCAAGATCAAGAAATTGTGTTTATAATCTTAAAACACAATCAAAATAATTTTCCCATTCTGACTACAAGCTTTGGTCCAAAATGACTAACAAAACTGTGAAGAATCCACATTAGGAATAATAAATCCTCTGACATAAAAATGCATATTTCTTTGTACCTACAAAAATGATGCAACCACACACTACCAAAACCACATATAAAATGCATTTTCTAAAAATCCAAATGGACAAAAACTCATATTTGGAAGCTTTTCAGTTTTTTTTCAGCCCTATGGTTATAACCCCAACCATAATATTTATACACTTATGCTTTTATCCATTTTATTTTATTTCTATTATATAATTTATATAATATAATTCCACACTAACTTTCGTTATCTTACCTTCAAGCTTCCTCCCTGCTTTGTATATTAAAACCTCTGTCTTAGACTCTCATACTCCACGATCTAGTGTTGTTGGCAAATTTGATACCATCCATTTTATTTGGTTAACAAACATGTCAATGAATTTATATACCACCCCACACTTAATACCAACTCACTTTGATTAATTTCTCATATGTGCTCACCAATCTGATTTGCTATTTACGAATGCCAATCAACATTAATCTGGTCCACGCTATCCCAACTTACCTCTTCAAAGCCGTGTAAAAACCCTTACTGGTTTTCAAAACCATCCTCTCAATTATGCTTCTTAGTTATTCTTCATTCCAATTCTTTGGACTGGTTGACTTACGGTTCTTTTCATTCACCTTTACACTTGTATCATTCATTGGTCACTTCACGTCATCTCCATTTCCAACATTCACCTTCTCGTTTAGGCCAAAGTAATCTACTACCATTCCACTGCGTTTTCCTTTCATACCACAAATGATACAAGATGACAAATTCCACTTTAAAATTTATTTACAAATGTTCAATTCTATTAAGGCCCAGGTTTACTCTTCAAAATGATGGAATTGATCCATTCTTCAGTATTTTTTATGCAATCCAAAATACCTCTCTATTTATACCTATAATAATGAAATATTGCAGCTTTATGCAAACTCCAGTTATTACAATAATCGATGAGTCCTCAAAGGACCATTTTTATTGTATATAATAATAACATGATTAAAAACCGCATTTTGGATCCAAAAAATAAAAAACATTCAACTCAGTATGGATCCAACTCTCATCTCAAACAAACCAGACATGGAAATTGTCAAGCCTGTTCACAACATTTACTATCGGTCTTCCAAGTAGCGATGGTCAAGACGTAATGTTCAACCCGTGGCATAGTCTATTGTGCACGATCTTATGTCATGAGGTTTGCTATTGGAGGCATGAATTTCCCATACCATAGCTCCCACTGGTATTAACGTGCTGCCTACTAGACGTTACACCCACTCGATCACTTAATCATATGCCATCGCATGTGATACTTCCTCTGCCAAGTGTGTTAAGAGCCTCACCAGTGGTGAGACTTCACACTTACTGCAGAATTATTATTTTCTCTCCACATCCTGGATCTTCCAATAGGATCCATGTGGCTTCTAGAATCGATCCTTGAACCTCCTTCAGTTTTGACACTATGTTCAATGGAGATAATGAATCTCGACTCCTGCTTCACGGCCTTTTCCTTGAATAACTCGGAATGATTAAATTCAAGTGAGGAAGAGATGATATCGAAGACGTTTAGCATAGTAACTTGGATTTCAATTCTTCGTCACTTTCATGGCTTCACTGTTTGTGGAAAAACATTCTCATGCAACGCATATGTTGTCTTCTGAACCATCTTCAAGCTTTTGTGTTCTTACTAATAGATCAAAAACATTTGTGGTTTTTAGATCTCACACAATCATGTATTTCACAACTCACAAATTTCTCTTCATTTCAATTTCCACACACAACCTCCACTATCGATATCTTCCACGCAGTATTCCATGCAGATCGGGATCAACACTCAAACACAATTTCAACATGAAACATTCTTAAGAACCATTTCATAACATAATTGACAGGTCTATCAAAATTTCATATGAAGAAATATTTCAATAGGTAGCTCCTTCACGACAATCTAGGTAGCAGAAAATTTATACACAAGGCTTTGATACCAAATTGATGCCAAGATACTAGGTTAAATCAGATCCCAGCATGTACAAACTCATGTGCTTGCTTTAAAATTAAAATTCGTTATTAAAACCACAAATATGTTCAGCTCAAAAATACATATGAAGGAAAGAGAGCCATACAAATAAAATAATGATATAAAAAAATGAAAAAACTCTTTGGACAAATATTACAATGAGCAGCCTCTTGGCTCTCATCCCTTCAAACCATTTCTCTTACTCTCTATGTATTCCTCACTTCCTAACTTCCTCGCTTGTCCTTTCTCACCCTCACAAGCTACATATTTATACATAAATATAATTTATTCCATTCCATAATTTCCTCCACACAAATCTCAACTTAAAATATAATTTAGATTTATCCTTTTTTGGACTCAGCTAAGTCCAGTTTATGGAATTCCTAATCCCTAGATTATCTACCTAATTCAACTCCACTCATATCCTTAGTTATTTAAGGAATATTTACAATAATCCTCACATTTATATTTTTTCTCCTAATTTATTAAAAATGAGAAAATTAACTAATAAAATAGTTAAAAACCATCACCCCCCTAATTACATAATTGAATAATGAAAATCTAGCTTTGATGCTCCTACATCAAAGTATCTTCACAATGTATTTTCCTTCAGAAAGGAAAATCTCACCTAGATTTTTCCAGACCTCTAAGCCTAGGAAGTAGTGCATCAACTCTAAGTCCTTCATCTCAAATTTGGAATCCAAATCCCTCTTGCATTGATGAATGATAGGGTTTTCACATGTTATAAAGAGATCGTCTACATAAAATATGAAAATGAGAGGCCTGCCATTTTCAACCTTGAAGTAAAGGTTTAGGTCAAATTCACTTATTTTAAAACCCAACATCATAAGATAGTCATCGATAATCTCATACCAAGCCTTGGGGGATTGCTTCAATCGACAGAGGGCTTTCTTCAACCTCCATACATGTGACTCTTGATCAAGAATTTCAAACCCCATAGATTTCTGTTATAGCATCATTTATCACCTCTATATACTTGATGAATTATGGATTGCCTTAGGCATCCCTTCCATTCATACTTGGTCACATTTCTAAAAAACTAGTATTTTAAAATGCATACATGAATCTCCCCAGTTTTTTCCACGTGCACACATGGGTCCATCCATAGCTGACCCATGTCTGCTATTTAAAATATTAAAAAATATAAAAATTCCCTATTATTGAGGTAGGGTTTACATATTTTCCTATATCTTAACTGCCCCATCATGTGGCCTAACTATTCCCCAATTGAAAAAACTAATTTGAGGAAGTATAAATACCCCTCAAGGGAATGGCCTAAGGGAGGAGAGAAATAATATTATTGATATTATAGCCTGTTATAGCCCCGATCAAGTATGATATTTCTCCTATGCCTCCTGCACTTCCCAGGTTTGAGGAAGCCCTTGTTTCCTTGTAATGATCACCCTCATTCTATGTGACATTCGTTATGTACCATTTATGGAAGAAGCTTTGTGAGGCTAGGGCTAGACGAATCTAGAGGACATTTTTGCTCAAGGCCGTGGCAGATTTCAGTTGATTTCTCCACTATTATTTTCTGTACATGTTATCAATAAAAGAAGTACCATCCTCTTCCTGATGTTCATGTGTTATATGTCTCTTATACATGCTTAATAATCTCGAATGGTTTATTTCATGTTATCTTTATGAGATCATGTATGAGAATTTGCTAAAATCTAGGACATATATGATGTACAACTATTTTTTTTTCTTGTTCTTGACTAATTTGTAGGTCCTGGAGAATGAGTATTTGTAGGGGTTTTGAAACATACGGGATCTACTACAAACAAAGGATAAACAAGTAATATCTACAATTCTCACTTTCTAGTTTAAAGCATAGAAGCTGGTAATTAGAGTCCTTCTTGTGATGACATGCCATCCGCTCTGCTAGGTCTTTCAACCCACAACCTTAGGGTAAATTTTCCCGTAATAGAAATAGTGACTCTGATGGGGATTAAATTTGTGTAATTCCTAGTTTGGGTTGTTTTATCTGTCTTGTGGGTTCCCTGACAGTTTAATCACATTTGCAGTCTAGTAATTCTTTTTCCCAACCAGACAGAAGCCCTAATCTCTTGATTAGGCTTGAGTCTTTATTTTTTTCCTTATTTTTGTTTATATACACTACTTTGACTATACACAGTCACATATGCCCTCTATTTTCTCCAAAATAACTCACGTATACACGTGTTTCTTTGGTTACAGTTGTGTATACATGTGTTTTGCACACAATGAACCCCTGTATGCCTAGGAAATTTTGAAAATATAAATTTTGACACCTTATAAGTCTTTCCTGTCTTTCGTTGGCCTCTCCCGTGGTACCTTTTAGGTGTCTATACTATGTTTCTTGTGGCTGTATGTCTGTTCCTCTCTTTTTTTTGTGAATACCTACTCATTTTATGGTTTTTCCTATTTTGTGAAGTTGTAATTGCGGCTATAGCAACAAGACCTCTTCATGGAGTTCTTGGTTGTTCGGACCATTCAAAACTATGATAATTTTATTGTTTGCTCTTGTTTGCCTTATGCATTACTTCACTTTTGTTTTTAGCCTCTTTGATTTCTTTGGTTTTCTTGATTTCTTAGACTAGCCTTCTAGTGAATCTTGAAGTGACCTTTTCTTGGTTTTTTGAGTTTTTGTTTGCTGGAAGTGTGTGCTAATATTCTAAATTAGTTTCTTGGGTCTTTTTATTCTTTTTTCTTGTTTGAGTCCCGCTACAAAAGTAGCATAGTTGGATTATGAATTTTCAAGTCTCTTTGTAGCTCATTTTCTTGATTCCGGTTCTTGAGTAGATTTTTTCTTGTCTCTTTGAAATCTTTTTGTTTCCCTTAAAAGTGAAAAGACAAAAAATGTTTCTTGTTTTCTGTTGCTTTTTCTTTGGTTTCCTTTTTACATTTTTCATACATTTTGAAGCAGTTTGTTAGTTTATTGTTCTTTGGTTCATTTTCTTGGTCTTGAAAGGAGTCATTCTATACATTTTTCTCTCTTTTATATCAAGTGTATTTTGGAATTTTGTATGCAAAGGAGTTCTTGTTGGGACATTCCTTGCTTGTCTGTATCCCTAGAAACTCTTTTTGCTTCCTTAGTTAGTAATCCTAGAATTTGCATATTATTGGTAGCTTTTTCATTAGTTCCACTGAAGAATTTTTAGTCTTTTTGATAGTTTTCTGAAGTGTGTGAAGAGTGATAACTGAAAAGAAAAACAATTTTTTTCTTATTTAGTTTCGTAGAACCCATTTAAAAATCTCATTTCATTGAAAGAAAAATATTTCATTTTCATGTAGCAGGTTTTCATCGATTTATTCTGTGTCGATAAGCACCATCAGTTTTACTTATGTGTGCCTTTGACTTAAGTAACAACCATTTAAAATCAAGTGCTATAATTAAAATGAGCTATAATTTTTTTGTATTTTCATTAACCATACACCAACTAGCTAGGTCATAAGGCCTTGGAATAGGTGAGCAGAGAGTTAACTCTCCAAGGACGCTCAAAACTGTCAAACATAGAAAGTTTATTAATGAGTGAAATCCAATTTCATTATGTGGACTGGGAAAGCTCTACCTCTAGAGAGTTAAGCATGAGGGAGAGTGAAGTTAGAGAAGAGAGATACCCCCTCCCCTATTTGCTGAATCTTTACCAAAGAGCGTTCTGCCCAGCTGCCGACATGGATTGGTGCCCTTATTTTCCTCTCTTAGGGACCACACAGGTGACTGCGGGGGGGAAAACCCATGGTCGCTGAGACATTCGTTGCATCACTTTCATCAGTACTTTTGAAGGGTACCTCTGTGAATCTCGGGGATTTGCACCAAAAAAGGCTGTTTTCAGGAGGTCAGTGTAACTATTTATCTTACCTTCCCTAGTAGGCCTGGGGCATCATTACCCCAAAATATTTTCGAAAGGTCCTCTTATTCACTTTATTTTATTTTTGTGTTCGGTCCTAATCACCCGGAGCGGAAATACCTGAAGGCCGCTTGATTTACGTTATCTTAGGGACTTTTTATAGTGTTCTCTTTGCTCCAAGATTGCTTACCTTCTTATATTTTTCAAGTCTAATTAATATCATAAAGTGGTTGACCGGTATCCTCATCGATCAAGGAGGCTTTGTGGGCTTTCCCCTGCGAGTGTTGAGACTTCTTCAAGAAGGAATAAGAGTAATTCAGTGGGTGAAATTTATCTTATGGTTTCAAATGCAACGGAGAATGATCCTTCGTCTGGGCTTGTTGTTTTCATGGGTGGTCCTAGTACCAGTGCTATTGTAGATAGGAGTAATCCACTAATCTCTAGAGTCTTTTTTTCGATAGAAGAAGTTGAGGTTGAAGAAGTTCCTCAACCTCCTGAGACTCCTTCATCTCCACTTCCTACTAGTTTTCTTGATGTCCTTTTGTACAGTAGGCCTAAGTCTCAGAGACTGGCTAGCCCCTTTCTTTCATATCCCTTTCTTTCGATGGCCATGGATAGGAGCACAGCTTCGGCTATGAGAACTACAAGTGTTCGTACTCGTATTTTAGTCAAAGGAGGAGGTACAATTTCAATTTCGAGAATCACTTATAGTGTTGCTATGTTTGGCTCTACTTCTATTTTGTGTTCGAGTGGAAGCACCCAACCATATGCTTCTCGATCTGGCCCCTTTTATTTTGGAATGCCTTCTAACGTGATTCATACCATTTCCTTTACCATTGCTTCAGCTATCTCTGTGCCTATGCCTTCTATGGCTAGTGGATCAACTTCATTTCAGGGTTTCCCCTTTGGAAGTGGGAATATTCCTCATTCGAACCCTTCCTTAGGATATTTTCCTTTCACCTCTCAAAATAAAGGATTCAATCCTTTCATTGGAGGTCAAGGCTCTCACGTTTTTTCGAGATGGAACCGTTCTTTTACAGGGTTAGGAGCTCGGAGTCCATTTTTCTCTCATCGGCAAGGGAATGTTCCCTTCCCTTAGGTAGGTTCTTCTCAGGGATTTTCTGCATTCAATAATGCTTGGAACCCTTACCAAGGGGTTTATTCCTCTTTTAACACTTCGATTGGAGGGAATATCCCTGTTTATAGTAACCCTACGATGGGAGGGGGTCCTTCTCCAAATGTTGGGTCACAAGGCTTCTCTTACGGCTCAAAATTTTCTACGAACAACATCTGGCAACGTGGTGCCTAAAAAAATCCAGGATATTATTTTAAGAATGTGGGGAATCATTCGTATGGGGGATGGAATTTTCAGGCTCCTCTAGGATTACCATTTTTGGAAGCTTTAAAATTTCCAGATCTATCGAAATTGACAAAATATCCTATTTGATATAGTTCGGGTTGGCCTCCAATCTCCAATAAACTACCCTCAGACATTCCAAAGTTTTAAGGGAAGACTGACGAGGATTTGATGGACCATGTCACCACTTTCCACTTATGGTGTTCATCGAACTCCCTTATCAATGATTCGATTAGGTTTAGGTTATTTCAATGAACCCTAACTAGGAATTAAACGAAATGGTACATTAAGCTGAGAGGGGACAATTTTCCTAGTTTTGGTGAACTGAATACTATGTTCTTAAACCATTTTCAGTTTCTTGTTCGTTATGATGACAAGATGGATCTCCTGGACAATTTCTAGTAGGACAAAGCAACTCACATGTAATATCCCAAAAGGGAGAATGCAATAATACTTAAACGCAATATAAGAAATGCAACAACATAAAAAATAAATCTTATGAAAAAAACTCAATTTATAGAGAAGCTGAGCCATTTTATTATATTCGAGAAGAATAAATTACAAAATGTACAAAATATGAGTAGATCTAGCCAAAAATTTGGTCTAGAATCACCTAGAAAACATGCTGCAATAGGTACGGCATAACTAGAGAGGCACTGAAGCAAATACTGCATTGTCCCTTCAGCAGAATATGAACATATAGTTGCAGGCTGAATAGGAAAATGTAGATATACTCAAAAATGAAGCTTAGATGATGCCAAGATTTAAGATCTGGCCAATGTGATGGATTCCGAAGATAACCTAGAAAGGATTTTCCAGATCTACAACTTTGGAAAATCATCATCTGGGATCTGATCCTTGATCTGCTGGGAAATATATATCTGAAGCTAGATCTGAAAAATATATGGCTGAAATATGTTATCATATCAGATATATGCTTGAAGGGGTGATCCCTTCTTCATATCTATGAGCTAGAAGCCCTAGATCTAGCTTCTCAATCCTCCAATGATGATTGCAGCTGCTGCAACACAACTGCCACTAGAAACTTCACCATGAGGAAAGAAGAGGCCTTATACCTGTTGAAAAATTATGCAATAAACTCCAGGTTGATGGTAATACTGATGGAAATGTGAGGGAATGATCCCTCATATGATTGCTAGCTGAAATAATAACAACTTCCTTCCTCCCTTTTGATCTGCAAGATAGACAACATAATTCCTAAAGGAAGTACTACTGCTGGGAGGTCAATAAATTTTGTCTTGATGCCAAATATGAAACGAATTGGTGGGAATTTCGATATATAAGCCCAAGGTGATGGGAATAAACCCTCACTATTTCTCCAACAGAAGTACTAAAAACAATTTCGACCTTCCAAACTGATTTTCAGAAATTTGCAATTTATGAATACGAATGTTCTACAGAAAGTAGAGAAATGGATGTGGCACTTAAGCCTAATTTAGAATGAATTAAGATACTCGTTCTAGAGATACTCTAAGAAAGAGGTGGGATTCCCGCTCACGAACACCTTGTGCTAAACAACACCTACGATCTCTGCTAAACAACCCAAGAAAGCAGTGGAATGTCACATGACAATTCCAGATCTGAAAAGATCTTTACATCAAGAATAACCAGCATGCCCTCACCCTTGCCTTCATCTTCTTTATATAATATTTGAGCCTTCCCAAACCTTGGCCCTCATCTAGACTGTGCAGTGTATGTGGACAAGATCCTCCAAGTTTGATTGCGTTGTTTTACCAAATCAACCATCATGTCTAGGTGTAATGTACACCCTCTCCATCAAGTGTGCTTTGTTTTGACATCATCCTCCATCACTTTATCATGAATGTCTCATGATATTTTGCTTGACATATTCAAGATCTTAGTTGACTGAATAAACCTTCTGTTTGATCTCTTCAAGATCTCAGTTGACTGTGTCAACCTCCATGATCTCGCTCATTAATGAGACAGGTTCTCTAATTTCATTCACATTAGTAGTTGCTCAACTACCTTATTATATAGATCTAGGCTTAATTAATCCACATTCACACACACAAAAGTGGATATTTATTCATATTTAGGATTATGGGCCCCTCTACCCTTTTATTTACTTAATTCATTAAGAAAATCAAGGACTCTAATATTCCAAATATGATGTGGAAATTTGGGAATATTACAGTCCCCCCCTGGAAAAAAATTTCTTGTCCTCAAGCAACTCCAAAAGTATATGCAAAGCCATATATTCCCTTCGAAATGGAATCCACATAAAGAAGGCTTCCTCCATTTGCTGCAACGGGTTATGCATGTTTGGTTCCAAAGTTGTCTTTTAAAAACATAAAGAATGACTTCTAACTGTATGGTTAAATGTCCTTCTTCCATCATGAAGTACCAAGTGACAACCATATGATGTCCAACATCATCATCAATACATGAGGTGCATAAAATAAATTGGTTCTCTTGAAAAAGGAAAAGCTCCATCACACAATACATCTCTCCATCCCATGTTTTATGAATTTGGTTGAGCATTGATATCATCTCATACTTAGCCCTGTTGGCCTTGTTGGATCCAAGCATCATTACAATGTTATGCAAAAGAAGAAGGAAAGGAGCTATATGGGTAGACAAAGCTATCAAACCATATTCTCCTAATAGTAACCACTGGAGTAAGGCCATTTGTTGCCATCGTCCATCTCCTCCATGTAAGATGGACAATCCAAACACCCCCAAAAGAAACCAAACAAACAAGAGATCTTGCTATTTTCTCTCCTCCTCATGTGCATCATGAAGAAAAAACATACTAATGGACACATGGAATGTCGCATCAGCCCAATACAAAGAAGCATCATCAATGCACATGATGAGAGCATCATGTCAAGATTTACCCAAGACAAAACACATAGACATAGGAGATGTCAAGTGGTGGCCAATCTCTCTCAAGGGAAACCAAAATGAACATGCCTTCTTTTGTTGCATTCTGTCATTGATACAAAAAGCGTAAATCAAAAAAATATGAGCTATTGGGTGTTAACCATATTCACCCAAGAGCATCCAGCGTAGCCATGCCTCCTTCTTCATTTCATAAGTGTTCCTTAAGGCATGGATCAAATAAATAGGAGCCTTTGGGAAGTGGCAAGAATCTCCCAAGGGAAACCAATGTAACCAATCTTGCTGGCCCATGTCATACATATGCAAGTGGTCATGCAACCCCTTGCTTATCATTCTCACCCACTCACCCCAATATGGAAGATGAGTGATGTGCTGCATAATCATGGTACCCTCCCTTTGTAGAATACCATCTTCCCCAAACTGATGAAGAGCTTTGAACTTCATGAAATGTTGAAGTGAACCTCCATTGAGATCTCCTAATGAGACCTTCTTCTCATCCATGGCCTTCCAAAACCAATGAGGCTTTGGATCTGCTGTAGGTAGAAGTCTCTCTTTGAGCTATGAGGTGCTCATTGAGAAAGTGTCATCAAGAAAGGAGAAAAGGTTTCTCATATCTAGATGTCTACCATTTATCATATTTACCTACATTGCTTCATGAGTGATGCTACCTTCATAATTCTCCAAGAATAATGGGGCCTCATCATTATCACTGATTCTAACAGACAATGCTGTAGATTTGCAAGGTAATACATAAACTGCCTCAAAGAAAGGTATAATACTGATCTCATAACCACACATTGTACAAAGGATTATGCACATACCTTCTTCTGAAACACTACACTTCAACTCAAGAGGTTGAATGTAGTTCATCCATGAAAACCTGGGATATATTTTCATCTCCTCCTTGATTAGATAAAGGGTCCTCTACGTTGTGATATGTTGTTGCTTCAAATCAGCCTTTGGATCTAACCCTTGTTCATGCATTGGCCCTAATGTCATGTCCCCATAGGTTTCAATAAGATCTATTGAAACAATAGGTGATGAATGTGTATGCATACCTTGGATCAATTGACATGTGGGAACCTCTTGATAGAACACAATATATCCTCCAACCAGGACAATGGTGCCTCCAACTACTAGTAAGAGAGATGGTTGCTCTTCTTCCATTGTATCCATGCTGGAATATTTCTCCTCTTCCTCATGCACCTCCTAAATCATGCATGGGATTCTATGTGTCAAGAGCTTAATACCACCTTGCAAAGTTGCAAGTTTCTCTTCTCCGGATACAAGCACTTCTGCAACCGGTGGTGAATGTAGTGACTCCTTGTCTAGATTGACAAGAATGACATCCTCCTCTGTTTCCTTATGAAATTTATCTTTGTGGCACATCTATGTATTTTTATCATCAAAATTCTTCCTCAACTTGTGAAAGAAATCTGAATATTTCGCCACCTTTGCATGCTCCATGTGACCAAACCACCAATCACTGGCTTCATCTAAAAGATGAAGTTCTGTAATTTGGACAACCTCTTCTTCAGCTACACGACATAGCCTGAAAAATGCATCTAAATCTCTCCTCGAAGCCTTAACTATGCTTGAGGAAGATCCATCAAATGTAGGAAAATAGAATCTATTAAGCCTCTTTCTTCTATTGTTGCTATAGGATCCTCTTCTTCTTTGATTTCGAATAATTGTTGGAGAGTTAGCTTCTCTTTGAATGCTCTAGACTATGCCTTGTACTCTTCAAGATATAGAATTAGAGTCTCATGAGTCTCAAGGTCATTCCTTCCTTCATTTCTACACCCTTCATCTTCTTCAAAGGAAGTGGGAATAGTGGATCTATGAGGAGATCTAGGATTCTCCGGTTTTCCTCTTTGTTGATAGGAAGTGCTTGGAACTTCCTCATCACATCCTCTTCTTGGATCTTCTTTCTGCCTTTCCTCTTTCATTCGATAGACCTCCTTGGAGATGTCTTGCATAGATCTACAGAAATGAGTGGTATAATTTTCTTCCTCCATGATAGATCTCATGTATCTATTTCTTATTTAGATGAAAAAGATGAAGTGTCCACAAGATGAGCCAAAGATCATGCTCTGATACCACTATAATATCCCAAAAGGGAGAATGCAGTAATACTTAAACATAATATAAGAACGAAAACAAGATAAAAAATAAATCTTATCACAACATCAGAATTTACAGAGAAGCTGAGCCATTTTATTAGATTGGAGAAGAATCAGTTACACAATGTACACAATATGAGTATATCTAGCCAAAATGTTGGTCTAGAATCACCTAGAAAACATGTTGCAATAGGTACAGTGTAACTGGAGGGGCACTGAAGAAAATACTGCATTGTCACTTCAGTAGAATATGAACATATAGTTTCAAGTTGAATAGGAAAATTCAGATCTACTCAAAATTGAAGCTCAGATGATGCCAAGATTCAAGATCTGGCCAATGTGATGGATTCCCAAGATAACCCATAAAGGATTTTCCAAATCTAAAGCTTTGGAAAATCACCTCCCTAGGATTTGACACTTGATCTGCTGGGAAATACAGATTTGAAGCCAGATCTGAAAAATAGATGGTTCAAATATGTTATCAGATCATATCTATGCTTGAAGGGTTGATCCCTTATTCAGATCTATGAGCTAGAAGCTCTAGATCTAGCTTCTCAATCCTCCAATGATGATTCCAGCTACTGCAACACAGCTACCACTCGAAACTACACATTGAGGAAAGGAGAGGCCTTCTGCCTACTGAAAAATGATGCAATAAACTCCAGGCTGATGGTAAGACTGATGGTAATGTAAGGGAATGATCCCTCGTATGATTGCTAGCTAAAATACTAGCAACTTCCTTTCTCCCTTTTGATCTGCAAGATAGACAGTGCAATTCCTGAAGGAAGTACTACTGCTGGGAGGTTCAATAAATTTTGGCATGATGCCAGATCTGAAATGAAGCCCTGGGAATGCTAATATATAAGCCCAATGTGATGGGAATAAACCATCACCAGTTCTCCAGCTGAAATACTGAAGATAACTTCTACCTTCCAAACTGATCTTCAGAAATATGCAATTTCTGAATATGAATGTTCTGCAGAAATTAGATAAAGATATGTGTCACTTAATCCTAATTTATAAATAAGTACAATAATATTTATATAGCTACTCTTATAAAGAGGTGGGATTCCCTCTCAGGAACACCCTGTGCTAAACAACACCTGCAATCTCCACTAAACAGCCCAAGAAAGAAGTGGAATGTCACATGACAATTCCAGATCTAAAAAGATATTTACATCAAGAATAACCAGCATGCCCTCATCCTTGCCTTCATCTTATTTATATAATATTTGAGCCTTCCCAAACCTTGGCCCTCATCTAGACTGTGCATTGTATGTGGACAAGATCCTCCAAGTTTGACTACGTTGTTTGACCAAATCAACCATCATGTCTATGTGCAATGTACACCCTCTCCATCAAGTGTGATTTTTTTGCACATCATCCTCCATCACTTTATCATGAATTTCACATGATCTTTTGTTTGACATCTTCAATATCTTAGATGATGGAATCAACCTTATGTTTGATCTCTTCAAGATCTCAGTTGATTGTGTCAACCTCCATGATCTCGCTCATTAATGAGACAAGTTCTCTAATTTCATTCACATTATTAGTTTCTCAACTACAATATTATATAGATCTAGGCTTAATTAATCCACATTCACACACACAAAAATGGATATTTATTCATATTGAGGATTATGGGTCCCTCCACCCTTTTATTTACTTAATTCATTAAGAAAATAAAGGACTCTAATATTCCAAATATGATGTGGAAATTTGGGAATATTACATCACATTTCTGATCATATTTATGAATGGAGGAGAAGGAAGAGGCTAATCAAAGCCCAACTTACGAATTAGTTCCTTCTGGAATGGTTTCTGAAATATCTGTAGCTAGAAATCTCAAAGGATGTATCCATTTCAGGGGTATTTTCTGAAGAGCAGTCTATTTTTAGGACTCAATATTTAGAACTGATCTATTCTTAGTTTGGGGTCCTTAATAAAATCTTTCCAGATGCTCCTCACTCCAAGCTAGATTTAGCCAAAACCAAACCTGGTCCTCATGGTGATGTACTTACCGGTACGATCGATAGTGTTACAACTAACCTGCTAAATCAATTGCAGCATTTGTCTATACAATCTACTCCTCCTGGTTAGGTTATGCCTTCAGTGTCAACTCCTTCTCAACCCTTTGATATTAATGCCATTCAAGCTTCTAACCCCAAAGGAAATCAACAAACCAATGGGAAGAAGAAGGGACAGAATAATAAGAAGAAATACAACGATGGGAAGGGGAATGCGAATAGATACAATGATCATGTTGGAGAGGGTAAGAGGGATAATAAAAACAAGGTTAAGTTTCCATGCAAGTTGTGCACGTGAGGCCATATTACTCACCTCTGCCCAAAAATTGAGGATGCTCAGTGCTTGTTAGCTCAGCAGGGTTCTTCTAGCTCCTAGGTTGTACTAAGAAACCCTTTTCCCCAAGGGAGAGAATTTCTTGCTGGAACGAAAGCATATACTATAGCTCCCTTTGGGGGAAAATTGGAAGAGGAAAATCCATCAAACATATACATGGTGTGTGCTCTGCAGATATCACTATGATATCTCGTGATTATGGCAAAGATGAGTCTTTGAAAGCTAAAGGTGCTCCTGATAATGATGAGCCACTCCATATAGAGAGGCCTATAGTTGAGCCTATATCTCGTATGTCGAAATAGTCTAAAAAGCATACTACGATAAATCATAATGCCAAGGATGCCCAAAACTACTCGATTGTAGAAGACCTGGCTCAAAGCCATTTCGCCATGTCTACACTAGAGGTACTCCAGTCGTGTCCTGCACAAAGGAGTGCATCGCTCACTACCATTGGGGATGTTGATCCAAAGAATTCTCTTATGATCACATTTGACATGTTGACTTTAAAAAGGAGACTTCCTCATCATATGGCTTTTCAGGTTAAGTCTACATATCAGAAGTTTAATATCATTCGAACAATTATTAAAGAGGGTGCTTCCACGTGTGTGATGTCTCTCGCATGTTGGAAGGCTATTGGATATCCTTCACTTGTCCTTTCTGATACTCTTCTAAATGCATTTTATGGTCATTTTCATAGGCCACATGGAATTGTTCCAACTTTAACCATCAATGTTTGGGGTAAAACTGTCAATATCAAGGTCGAGATAGTTGATGCCAATCTAGGCTACAACCTTTTGTTGGGTGAAACTAGATTTATGAGATGGCTACTATTTCTTCCTCATTATTTCACATTCTATGTTTCCCTCACGAAGGGAGGATTGTCACTGTTGATCAGATGGACTATTATCCTGTAGATCTGAATGCATCCACTGACTCGAATGTTCCCTTGGTGAATGACACCAAGAAACCTATCGAGAATACGGGAGTTGGAATATATACATATTTGATGGGTACTTTTGATTTTCTTCCTCCTTCAATTCATATCCATGCTATTTCATCCTCCAGGGCTCCTGCTCGAATGGAGTTCTTTTGAACTCATTAATTTTTGGACCCATGGACATTTCCTTATCCTACCTCCACATTAGAGGAAAGACAAGTGGGTGGAATGGAATTTCATATCTCTATAACTAATATTTCTTATGAATCTATTGTTGACTCTGCAGACTCCATGCCAGTTTGTCTTTCACTGGAGGAATTGGATGGAGATGTGGCTCTGGCTTGGACTCTTATTTCATCTTCTTCTCAAGATTTCCTTGATAACACTCTTCCAAATGAAGAGGACGTCATTGAAGAATGAGTAGTGTGGAGAGATCGTGGGATTATTTGCATCATCAGTACTATTTTCTACCAGACTTGTGAGAAGATGAAATAATTTTGTCTAGCCTTCAACCTTCTGGTCATGTTCACCTAGTCTTGAATGCCTTAGCACCAGCATAGGTATTTCTTGAAGGCAACATGGCTGTCATTTCTGCTACTACCCCAGTGAACATCTCCGGAGATCCCAAAATTATTGAGAATGTCTTCATTGGAGATGAATATTCCACTGAAGAGATTTAGATTTACATTGATCTATTTCGAGAATTTTGGGATGTGTTTGCATGGTCTTATGAGGAAATGCCTAGTATAGATCCATCTATTTTCCATCATTAGATAAAGACATACAAAAATGCTAAGCCTATTCGGTAGAAGCTTCAATTGGATAACCCAAGGAACGTTGCAGCTACCAAAGCTGAGGTTGAAAAGCTACTAAAGGTGGGTTTCATATACCTCGTTCCATTAACTGAGTGGGTTTTGAATCCAGTTTCTGTGGACAAGAAACAACGAACAATCTGAGTTTCAATCGATTTCATGGATTTGTTTAAGGCATGTCCTAAAGATAATCACCCCACACCATTTATAGATCATATTATAGATGAGTGTGTGGGGAATGATATCTAGTCCTTCATGTACGGTTTCTCGGGATATAATCATCTCACTATCCGTGTTGAAGATTAGCATAAGACTGCTTTTATTTGCCCCTAGGGCACCTCTGCTTACAAAAATATTCCTTTTGGCCTTAAAAATGCTAGAGCTACCTTTCAGCGGTCTATGTCCTATGCCTTCCATGACATCAAACATATTATCGAGGCGTATTTGGATGATTTAGTTGCTTTTTCTCGCAAGAAAATTGATCATCCTTCACACCTTTGTCAAGTTTTTGAAGGATGCCAGTATTATAAAATTATGTTGAACCCTAATAAGTGTGTTTTTGCTGTCACATCTGGCTAGCTATTTGGATTCATCATGTCTATGGAAAGGATTTAGGTAGATCCCTTCAAGGTTGAGGAAATACTTCAGTTGCCTCCCTCGTTTTCAACCTTTCGACTTCAAAGTCTATAAGGAAAAGCCAATTTCTTATGGATATTTATCGTGAATTATGTCGAGATTACAAAGGGATTTATGAGGTTATTAAAGAAAGGAGTTCTATTTTTTTTGGATGAATTTGCTCAATGTTCGTTCAATTCTTTGAAAAAATAATTAACCTCTACTCCATTACTGATTCCACCTGATTATAGCAGGGATTCCCTCTTTTATCTCGTTGCAGAAGAATCTACCATAGGGACGGTTCTAGTTTAGGAAGATGATTCTCTTTGTGAGCATGTTGTATACTACCTTAGTCAAGGCTTGGTGGTCCCTGAACTCCAGTATTATCCAATTAAGAAACTATCTTTGGCAGTTGTCCATGCTGTCCAGCGGCTGAGACATTATATCTTCTTTCACAAAACTTATATTTTGGCGATAGTTAATCCATTTCAATTTTTTCTCAGTAGGGGAGTGATTGGGGGCAAATAAAATCGATTGATTGTCATTTTTCAATATTTTGATTTCGAATTCTTGTTTTCCAAATCCAAGAAGTCATTGGTATTTGCAGAGTTGATTTCTGAGTTGCCCTGTGGAGAAGAGATTGTTTATGAAGAATAATTTCCTAATGAACATATTTTTCCTCATTTCTTCAAAAGATCCTTGGTATGGAGATCTCATAGTTTATCTCCAGACTACGAAGTTTCCCTTACTTTTTTCGAAAGATGAGCGTCGAAAGTTGCGTCACTTAGCTAAAATTTATCTGATTATTGGTGACACTATATATCATCGCAGGGTTGATTCGATCCTTATACATTGTTTAACTCTTGAATAAGTTGAGGTTGTGTTGAATGATTGCCACAGTGGAGCTTGTGGTGGTCATTTTATCTGGGCTTGCTATAGTCGAAAAAATATTGCGTGCAGGATACTTTTGGCCCTCGATTTTCAACGATTATGTGGAGGTGGTAAAAAAGTGTAATCCTTGTCAAGTTTATACCCGGAAGATGTGTATTCATCCAGCTCCACTCTTTCCTGTCATCACTGTCAGTCCCTTCACAATGTGGGGTATTCACTATACTGCTTGTAACCTGCCTTCGACTAAGGGTCATAAGTACATTAATGTAGCTGTAGACTACTTTACGAAGTGGGTTGAGGCTATGCCTACTTTTGGGAATGATGGTGAGACAACAACCCTGTTTCTATTTAAACAAGTCATTTATCGCTTTGGTGTTCCAAAAGAGATTGTCACTGACCATGGTAGTCATTTTCAAAATAGTATGATGGCTGAAATGGCTCTCAAATTGGGTTTTCAGTAGGATCGTTCGTCTCCTTATTATCTTCAGGCTAATGGGCAAGTTGAATTCTTTAATAAATCCTTGAAGACTATTCTTCAACGGTTGTACCATACACTTTGGGCATACCGGACGTGTGTAAAGACTCGAACCTTTTTCAATCTGTTTCAACTAGTTTATGGGTTGGAATCTATATTTCCTATTGAATATGAAATTCCTTCCATTAAGTTGGCAGTTGAGCTTCTTCATGACACTTTTAGTCCTGAAGGATGCCTTATCCATGCAGAACATCTCGATGAGCAGTGTCGAGATGCAGCTACGATGAATGATGCACATAAGAAATGAGTGAAGGTTTAGTACAATAAGGTTATCAAGCCTAGGGTTTTCTCTGAAGGTGACCTTGTCTTGGTTTATGCCCAAGAGAAGGATGCCTTGGGCAGGAAAGTTCAAATGCATGTGGTATGGCCCATTCATCATCAAGAAGGTCCTAAAAAAGGGAGTTGATGCCTTGGTTGATTTTGATGGAAGGAGATGGCGGAGCCCAGAAATGGGCTCTATTTGAAGAAGTATTATGCCTAGGCTTCGGTCTAGAAATTTCTTTGTTGTATATATTGTATTTTTGTACATGTCTATTTATTAATGTTTGGTGTGAATTTGATGATTTTGATCTGATTTGGTAGGTATTATTGGATGAGATGAGTCATTGTGGCTCTTCCAATGGTGCTAGTAGACATACATAGAACTTAGCTTTCATGGCTTGGGTAATTCATTATCCATCCAGTCAGTTGTTAGTCTCAAGGGGTGTATGCATTGATCTTGCTTCGAACAATGTAGCATAATACATTGTGGTTGCTAACCTACTCTATGAGGAAATATCTCTTGGTGTTGATTCGTTAGTAGTTTACCTGGATTCAGAACTGGTGGTTTTGCTATTAAACAACACCTATCATGTCAAAGACCCATTTTTTCATAGATTATTTTTTAGGGTACGTTTTTTACAATGTTCATTTCAATTTATTACGTTCATTCATATTCCTTGATCTGATAATTCATTAGTAGAATCATTAGCTAATCAAGCACTTGATTGGGACATTAATCATTCAATAATTTAAAAATATCAAAAACAGCATTCATCATTATACATTTGGGACAATCACATCATATAAAATCTCTATGTATATATATATAGAGATCAGAGTGTTCAAAATATAAAAAAATTGGACCATCATGTCCTACAAAATTATGGCTTATGCCCGATCATGTTTGTCATAAAAAATAACAATACAGTCATCCGATAAAATCTAAATATATCCATGAGGATCCTACTGAACATTTTGTTTCCGATAGAAAACAATAGCAGTAGCTAAACGACGGAATAACCACACCTAGTCTCGTGGTACTCCAGCCACCCTCCTCTGGATAGCTTCAGGAAGATACTCTATAGCTTCCATGGGTACTTGGTGTGTTAAACTCTCCAAGTTTCTCTGCATGGCATGGAGGGTCCTTCCTGGGTCTTTAGCAGCATCCACCTGTCCTCTGTGGTGCTTATGTCTCTGGTAGCCCTCTGGTCTAACCGGTCTCATGTGTGCATCATGATCATTAAATTTTGTAAGTCATATTGTCCTATCAAAAATATTTTTCATTTTGCATATAATTTGAAAAATCAAAATATCACATAGTAAAAAAATCATTATGCAATATTACCACTTTCATCCCATGCTACTCTCGGTGGAAGAACCAAATCAGGATATGTTCTAAAATCCATCCAAACATAGTGATAGTCCTCTACTGAGATGACATGTTCTGCCCACCACTGGAAGAACTCATCATCCCATGTAGTTCAGGGATCTTCACTTCCCCCTAGTCTCTTCACCAAGTCTACCTTTCTGGATATTCTTGGATATCTTGGGCTACTGATGAAGGAAATGATCTTGGGCTAAAGCTGTGGGACTCTCTCAAAGAAGAATGTCAGAAAAATATTACCATATCAAAAGCATTTTGTCTTTACCTGCCAGATGGAAGTCATTTTTTTCTTCAAATTAGCCCATAAGGTTGTGCAACAATCATAGAGGTGGGCCAAGCACTCAAATTCTAGGCTCATATGAGTGCATGAGGCCTGGTGAAGGGATGCCAACCCCGATACTCTTTCAATAGTGAAAAGAAGGATTTTCATGTACAAGTCTCATACATCCTTGATTGGGATCTGAGTCCCCACCTTCTTTGCACCATATACACAGTATACCTGGACATAGTTATCTACATTAAGCCCTCCAATGGGATTAGCATTAAATAGACTGGTTCTCCACTCCAAGAGATTCTAGTGATAAAATACATGTCTTCTAGCTCAATCCTCAAAAGCATCTGAGAAATCATAAAAAAATCTTCATCTGGTTCCCAATAATTGACCAATATCTCGAGAAATCGAGTATTGGTTTTCATATTTGGCATTTTGAAAATTTTTAATAAACCACAGACCCAAATAATATCTAATGATTGTTAGTCCTGCATGACTTCATTTTCTATTCAACTGTGCTCCCTTTCCCTCCAGCTGACAGTCATCCTGAACAATTTCATCTATTGACCCATTAGATATGAATTTTTTAATTCCGCTCGGCGCATATGTGACTTCATTCGGACACAATCACGTCTATACACTAGTTCCTCATGACGAACCCGCGTATATGCAGAGGGTTTCAAGAAAATATATTTCCTATGGTAAAAAATCCAAAGCATTTCTTGAAATAGGAATGAAATTGATAAAAAAGATGAGTATGAGGCTTACCTGACTGGTTTGAGCTGATTCAGTGGCTGGTTTCTCCATTTACAAGAAGGGTTTTTTTTTCTCCAAAGCTCTTTTTCCACTTCTACACTACAAAAAAGACCAAAATGTGAGTCAAAATGCTTATTTATGCCCATAATTTGAATTTTTTTCGCAAATTTAGTTTGTGTCTATTTTTTGAACTTGGTTAAGGTTGTTTAACCTTTTGTCTTGTAAGTTTTGGGAAAAGTTATTTTGAGGTACATTTTGGTGAATCTGAGATATTTCCAATTTTCCTTCAGATCCATGAGTGTTGACCTGTCATGGCAGATATTTGATTCTAAGTTGGCATATAGGTTAGGGAATTCACTTTCTATTGCATTTCTACAGACTAGCCTCCACTCTGATCACTCGCCATAGGGTCAACCCCATCATGTCATGACTATTTAACCAATTTAACTAGCCAATTTTTTAAATCATGACTTGGTGGTAGAGCCATCCTTTACATGGGCTTTCTAGTTAGTTCCTTTCTCGCATTTTTCTCCCATGTTGTTATCTGTGTAGGCTAGGGATTCCTATTTAGTCCCGCCATGACTTATGCATTGAAGCTTCATTCTTCTTATTCATCCCTATCTCTATTCTAGCCATTTACCTTAGAGGCACCCATTATTGTCGAGTTGTATTACTACATTGCATATTGACCACTTGTTTATCTTGGCCTTTAGCTGGCTTCATTTTGGACTCATTTTTAAGCCCTCTTTTGACCATGTTATTTTGTACAAGCTAACCATGCAATCACTTAGCTTTTGCAACTTCACACCTTTACCCATGGATGGAACATTCCTTGAGTGTCACTTACCAATTTTCACCACCTTGCATTGCGCATAGGATTGTTCCTATCCCAGGAACTCGTGAATGTGTTTACTGACACTCGTTCTATCTATTGTACTATAGGCATTCTTTTATTATTTTTCAGGCTTTGAAATATGAAAAAGCCAAAAAAAAAAAAAAAATTTTAAAAAGAGCAGGAACAGGAAAATACTTCTATACTTGATGGTAGCTACAGTGTTAGTTGTGTCGCCCTTGAGAAAAGAACAAAAAATCTTATTATTTTCTCCATTTGGGATGGTTTTAGTTCTTGACTTAGGAGAAGCCATAACCTTGTTATCGAGTCAGTACTCTGCCAGTTGGTTATCTCTTTGAATCATATGGATGGTTTATTTATGCCTCTTGAATCACAAAATTATACAACTTTCTCATTTGCTGCCATAGTCAAAATGAGTCGTGCTTTTGTTCACGATAAGTTAACCTGAGTCAGCCTTTTTGTGGTGTCTCTTGACTCATTTTTCAATTGGCCATCCTTATTTTGTTATTATATTGTTCTATCACATCAGCTATTTTGTCCTTTTCTCGCGCAAGTTTGAGAAGTTCTCTATTGAATTCTTGTTAGCGGGTTTGTCTCTTATCAACTTTGACATACTGCTCTGAGAGTAAACCTAGAGCCGCACCTTCGCCCTATTTACATCATTGATAGGTGACCTTGTGCTCAGCATTTGATCAACATAATGGGTGTTTGACAGAGTGGTTTCCCTTCTGTTTGACTTCATCTTACATTATCACATCTTGGATTCATGTAGTACCTTGATTTCCATTTGAACCTATCAATGGATATCTCGCCTCTTTGTCATCTTTCATTATTGGTTATTTCAGAGGGTTTCTTTGGTGGTCTAGCTACATTTTGTGCATGTCAAAAGATGTACTTTGGGTTGGTTACTTCACTTTGCTTCATTTGATTCCTTCCAAATCTTGGCCTGCGGGCTACACTCGTGCTAGACTGATGTGGGATTCCTTAATGCCTTCCTTCCAATAGATATTTTCCCATCAACTCCGACTCATTACTTTAGGAATAAGGTATAAAGTCCTTTTTCAGTACCTTAGGGTGTGCAGTCATCAGTGGCAAACTCTTTTGCTATCAAGAGTGAGAATACATCAATGTCTCTTATTCGGTAGTTTCTCTCAAGTGTTCGAATTCAACTCATTTATTCACACTTATTAGATTGTACTAGGGCACGTTGACACTCATTATCATTATCGGTGGGTTGTCTCAGGTTTTTTAATGGTATACATCAACGACTGGTAATCAAGCAGTTTCTCACATGGTCAACCTCTGTTAATTTTATCCCATTGTGTAGAACTATGTTGTGGTGATCTGTGAAGACCTCAGGTTTGCATCAACATGCTTTGGTTCACTTTGATAGCTCCTTCAGTTTTCTGCCAGTGACACCATCTACCCTTATATGTTGCAGTTTCATCATAGTAGCATCTTATATGTTCGCACCCAAGTTGCGTGTTGTACCATTTATTCCACCAATTATGATTTGGTACTTGGAGATTCAGTTGTGACTTTAGTCATTAGATATATTTGCAACATCATTAATTAGTCTTCTATATGTGATACTTGGATGCTATTTTGACTTATACTTAGGGGAAATAATCATATGATTCATTATGTACTTTACATTTCAGTTATACTTGTATAAAAATTGGATCCTCTCCATACTTGATATGTGAACATTATTTTATTTCACTGATCATGGGTATGCCTGCCTTAGACATGAGCTATTTTTTTGATTTCTATCACTAGTTTTTGGCAGGCTGAAATATGGTGAAGTCCTCTCTATTCCTCACAAGGTTCTTTCTATGCACATAATACATTTCGGCCATCATGTACCCCTTCTGACTTCATATATTAGGGAGCATCTATTATAACATCATTTATCACCTATATACACTTGATGATTTATGCATTGGCCTTGGACAACCCTTCCTTTCAGACTTGGTCACATTTCTCAAAAAACAATATTTTAAGATCCATACACGACTCTCCCTAGTTTTCTCCGCATGCACATATGGGTTTCTATAGGGTAAAATGTGTGGGTGGTGGTTAACGAATATCCCTCTTAGGGATTTTCGGTGCCAAAGGCAGACTGTAATATTAGCTATAAAGTTCCAAAGGTAATGCATACATGTTCATACTAATATATAATTGAGAAAGCAATATTTGGAATGATTACCTCTGTTGATTAGCAGTTGTCATTGATGTCAAACCAAGCAACACCAAGGGTTAACCCAATATTGCATGGGAATTTTGACTTACCAGATTAATATATTCTGGGTCAATAATTATTTTAATGGTTTCTACTTGTTGATATGTTTCCATTCATATATGGCATGCCATGTAATTCTTCACGGTTTGAGAGATATTCATGTTTGAAGTTTGTACCCCCAGTTAGTGGGCTAAAACCCCATGGGGTTGGGGCATGGGTCATTTAAAAGTAATAATTAATATTTTTAAGCTCCTAAAATTCCTCCCATGTTCACTTGTTGAAGCCTCTCTAAACCTAAGCATTTATATAAATTATGATCCTCATTTCCTCCTTATGAAAGGGATTTCGCCATCTGAAACAACTCATCGTGGAATTTTTGATATAAATTTTTTTTATATGAAGGTTCAAAAGCTGAAATGTTTATGAGGTGAATTCAAAATCCTGAGGAAGCTACTAGAAAAATTTTAGATCAAGGTGCACAATATTTTTGGAGATATGATTTGTGGAAGTGAGGGTTTTTGCAGGCTCCTGAAATTAATCTCAAAGAAGTGACCTGGGTAAAATCGTCATAAATCTCTCTCTGAGCATCAGATTGGAATTATATAAAAAGTGGCAGATATTTCACAGAATGAAGTTTTTTATCTACCAATTTTAGAGCCGATTGAGGAAACAGTGACACATGGCACACCGTACAAGTTTTCTCTACTGAAACAATTCATAATTAGGTCATTTTGAGAGATTGGGTATAACTCTCTCTTGAAGAATCCAAATTAGGTCAAACCTGTGGAATTGGAAATACAACTAAAAATATTACTACAACACCAAAAATCATATATTGAGGATCTGAAATAGCATAGATACACCAAATTCAATATCGAGCTCCTAGAAGGCAAGAAAAATCTAGATCATGTGTTGTCAAGGGTTGCAAAGGACAAAAATTTCTCTAGCAACAAAGCAAAGCAAGGTGAAGCAGAAGGTAGCATGGAAATAACAACAACCAAGGTGCATAACAGCAGCAAGAAGTTCATCATATGACGTCTTCAAGTGGGCAGCACTACATACAATCATTTTAAAGGTATCATTGTACTAAGTCATTGTAAATACATTATTGTAAAAATTGTACTAGTGTCTATCTGCCAAGGGTTGAAGAGGCGGTGTTGGGAAGTCTAGGATCATCATTAGTTGGTTGTCTCAAAGTTGGGGTTATGGTATATTATATCTTCTTCTTCTACATCATTCTATATCATTGTAAAGTGGACCATTTTCCCCTGTACGAGAGTCCATTCTTCTTTTATTCTTCTATAGGGTGGTAGGGTGGTGCTAGGGTGAGTTGTAGCTCATTGGGTATTGGGGCATCCATTCAGTTGACTACTGAAGAATCTCAGGCATTGGAGCATCCATCCAGTGGGAGCTGGAGAAGAATGCTTTTCTAGATTCTAGGAAGTTGGAGCTTTAATTTCAAGTGGAGTTGAATATTAAAGAATTACTGGAAAAGCATTAGGTGATTTTTGTCCCGTAGTGGGTTTCCACCTTAAAAACTGTGTGCATTTGTGTTCCTCTTGTTTGCTGCTATCATTGTACAAACGCTGATAATAATTTAAGATTAAATAATGCTCTAATTGAAAGGAATACTGATTCACCCCCCCTCTCAGTATTTCCAACAATTGGAGTCAGAGCTTGGTTCCTTCAATAACAGTTTAACAGCTGGAAGGAGGTCATGGAGCATACCAATAATGGTGTACCTCTATTCAATGAAAATAATTATGTACCAGAAAGGAAGAATGGAGGTCCCGATCTGCGCAAAGTTACGAAGTATGGGACATTGTTCAAAATGGATTTACATCAACCACGAATGAACAAGGTAAGATGAATTTGGTAAATGATGCAAAAGAAAATAATATTATTATCAGTGGACTTATTGAATCTCCTTATCGTAAGGTTTTGGGTTGTAAAACGGCCAAAAGTGTATGGGACAAGCTTGAGAATATATATGCAGGTGACTCAAATGTCAAAGAATCAAAGCTTCAAATCTATAGAGAAAAATTTGAGCAACTTATAATGAAAGAAGATTGCAACATTATTGCATACTTCCAATACATCGATGAAATAACCAATACTCTGGAAGGATTGGGAGAGCTAGTTGACGAGAAGACTATTATACAAAATATTCTTACAATGTTACTTGGGAGATTCAACCCAAAGGTATTGGTCTCATAATACAGTGAAAATATGGACAAACTCAATAAAAAGGAATTACATGGAGTTCTCATAGAATATGAAATGAGACTTGATGAAGAAGAGGGTACTTCACATCTAGAAACTGTGTTCATTACATCTAAAAAAACCAATAAGGACAACCAACCTTCAATTCAAAATACATTCACCGGCAAGTGTGAAGAAAAGGGAGATGATGAAGAAGGTCTTTTAGATGAAGAATATGCTTAGTTTATGAGAAAACTAAAAATTGGTAAGGGAAAATTCAAAGGTAACTTCCATTGATATGTTTCGGTTGTGGTGAGGTTTGGGCTGAGAAAATGTCTAAACAAAAGTGATGGACAGTAAAAAGGAAAGAAAGGCTTTAAGAAATTCAATAAGCAAGGAAAAAAGAAAGGATCCAAAAGGAACTATCTCTCTAAAGAATATAGCTCATCATCCGATGAAGAAAGTGACAACAAAGAAGAAGCTAATGAGAAAGTATTGTCTATGGCCAAGCACAATAAACAAGAAGTATGAAACAATGAAGAATAAGGGTTGACCATAGAAGAATTTTATGAGGAGGCAATCAAAATTATAAAAGAGCTCAAGGCTGAGAAGATTTGTTCCAATAATCTTGAAGAACAAGTTCAAGGTCTCAAAATTGAGGTTGAAGAACACAAATGTATTGAAGAGTCACTTCAAAAGAAATTGGAAGAAAGCGACCAAGAAAGGGAAGCATTAGAAGTCGAAGTAGTCTTGTTGCGTAAGGAAGTGAAGAAGGGAAAAACTGTCCAAAAGTATGCCAACAACTCAAGGGCATTGGAAGAACTCATCAACGATCTTACAATGACAGAACTGGCCTCGGTTACAAAGAAGAAGAAGCAGAACCTTCTACAACAAAATACAATGAACCTATGAGATCTAACATACATGAAGACTTCATTGGACAAGATTCGCAAGAACATCCTTGGAAGATGATTCATCGACAAAGATTTTCATCCAGGTACCAACATATTTTTCATGGCTATTGTTATTCATGTGGAAAATTTGGTCATAAAGCTATAGAATGTCACATGTACCCTAGGAACCAATACAATTCCAAGAGATTCTTCAAATATGAACCTCCCAGGGCTCAACGAAACATCAATATATTTGAACATTTAAGAAATAATATGGAATGTTACAGATTTCAGAACTTTGGACATATAGCCAGAGACTGCAGACTTGAAAATCCTCCAGAAGAATCTTCGAAGCCACAGAATGAACGAACATGGAAGAAGAAGAAGACTGATAATTGTGCTCTCGCTCTCAAGGCTCAAAAAAATAAATATGTGTGGTATGTTGACAACGGTTTCTCAACGCATGTGACTGGAGATAGAAGGAAATTGGTATCTCTAAAAGAGAAGAAGGATGGAACCATATCCTTTGGAAATTATGGATCTTCAAATGTTATAGGATCAGGTATCGTCACTCTCGGAAGCAAAGATGTTATAGCCAAGAATTTTCTATTGGCCGAAAACATGAATCACAATCTGCTCAGTGTTGGAAAAATGTGTGATTAAGGACACACAATGCTATTCAACTCCACAAAATGTGAAATCAGAAAAGGCAAGTATGGTAAAATTGTGGCTACAGCAAGTCGAGCTCCAAATGACATATATGTTATGGATGAAGAAACTAAAGCATGTCTACTAGCTAAAGAAGATGAAAGCTAGTTATGGCACAAACGAATGGGTCACATAAACTTTGACAATCTTGTCATGATAAGAAAAAAGGAAGCAATACGAGAAATGCCAAAAATCTCACAACCTTCCAAGACAAAAGATAAAGGCGTTCAAGATGCGTACAAAAGTATTACTTAAGAAAAAGAACACTTTGCATCAATATCCATTGGAATTGATACATACTGATCTATGTGGTCCAGTTAGAGCAAAAGGCTTAGACGAAGAATTATATTTCATGTTAATGATAGATGACTATACCAGAATGACAGTTGTCAGTTTCCTAAAGAAAAAATATGAAGCATTTGAGTGCTTTAAGATCTACAAAGAGTTGGTTGAAAATTAAACTGATTTGAAAATAAAGTGTTTAAGATTAGATAATGGTGGAGAATTCACTTCCAAATTATTTCAACAATATTGTGACAAAAATGGAATAAAAAGGCAATTTTCAACAGCATGAACATCTCAGCAAAATGGAGTTGTTGAAAGAAAGAATAGAACTGTATAGGAAATGGGTAGAACAATGTTGAAGGACTCAAAATTGGATGAAAAATTCTGGGTTCAAGCAATTGATACGGCAGTCTTCATTATCAACTGAAGTCTTCTCAAAAATAATTGCAACAAGACTCCATATGAATTATGGAAAGGAAAACCAGCTAATGTAAAATATTTCAGAATCTTCGGAGGAAAATTTTATATCAAAAGAGAAGATCAAAATTTGGGTAAGTTTGAATCACGTGTTGATGAAGGTATCTTTGTTGGTTACTCATGCAAAAGAAAGGCATATAAATGTTATAATCTAAGACGAAAACAGATAGTGGAGAGCTTAAATGTTACATTTGACGAAGATGGTGTTCTAGTGAGTAATGATGAGGATCTAGAATCTTTGAAACTCGAGACAGAGGCTGAAAATGACACAGATAAAATTGTAGAACAAGAAGCAACCATCAATGAGGAAGAAGTAAACAATGATCATCAAGATATACCAGAACAACAACAAGAATCTCCTCCAAGGAGAACAAAAGAGTGGATTCAAAAGAACCATCCATCAAATCAAATCATTGGTGACATAAATGAAGGTCGACAGCTTCGTTCATCACAACAAGCTCATGTTGCTTTTCTAGCAACCTTTGAGCCTAGTAGTTTTGAGGAAGCCAGCCAGAATGAACATTAGGTAGCAGCTATGAATGAAGAATTGAATCAAATTGAGAAGAATAACACCTAGGAATTAGTTCCACGACCAAAAGATAAAAATGTCATTGGGACTAAATGGGTGTTCAGAAACAAATTGAATGAATATGGGCAGGTTACCAGAAACAAAGCAAGATTGGTTTTCAAAGGCTATGCACAAGTGAAAGGAATTGATATCGATGAAACATTTGCACCAGTTTCCAGAATGGAAGCCATCCGAATGTTTCTCGCCTATGCATGTTCAAGAAAAATCAAAGTCTACCAAATGGATGTTAAGTCAGCATTTATGAATGGAGAATTAGAAGAAGAAGTTTACATCGAACAACCTGAAGGTTTTCTACTATCACAAAAATAAGACTATGTCTGCAGGTTAAAGAAGGCTCTATATGGTCTCAAGCAGGCTCCTAGAGCATGGTATGCTCATCTTGATGGATATCTACGAAAACAAGGGTTCAAGAAAGGTATTGTTGATAGCAATATTTATGTACAAATAGATAAAGATAATTTAACAATCGTTGAGGTATATGTGGATGATATAATATTTGGTAGCAATGATGATCGACTAAGTAAGAAATTTTCTACAAAGATGCAAAGTGAGTTTGAGATGTCTTTACTTGGTGAGCTGACATACTTCTTAGGGCTTCAAATATCTCAGCAGAGAAATGAATATTTATATGTCAAGCCAGGTACATCAAGGAAATGCTCAAGAAATTCAAAATGGAAGATTGCAAACCCGTCCTTACTCCGATGGTAACAGGTTGCAAATTGAGCATAGATGACTCATCTAAGGATGTGGATCAAAGGTTGTACAGATCTATGATTGGTAGTATTCTATATGTAACAGCCTCTCGGCCAGATGTTATGCAAGCAGTTGGACAAGTAGCAAGATTCCAAGCAGCACCAAAAGAATCACATATTATTGTCGTCAAAATAATTCTTCGATATCTAAAGGGCACAAAAGAATATGTCTTGTGGTATCCCAAGGGTAACAATCTCATTATTTAAGCCTTTACAGATGTAGATTGGGCAGGAAGCGTTGATGATCGTAAGAGTACTAGTGGAGTAGCATTCTATCTAGGTGGTTGTCTCGTATCTTGGTTGAGAAAAAAGCAAACTTCAATCTCGTTATATACAGCGGAAGCAGAATACATTGCAACAACATCATGTTGTACTCAAGTCCTTTGGATGAAACAAACTTTGCAAGATCTTCAAGTACAATTCAGTGAGCCTATTCCCATATTCTGTGACAACACTAGTGCCATTAGCATCTCCAAGAATCCTGTCATGCATTCAAAAACAAAAAACATTCCGATCAAATATCATTTTGTTAGAGAACAAGTCGCTGAAAAGAATATCAAACTTGAGTATGTTTGTACAAAAGAAAAAATTGTTGATATCTTCACTAAACCTTTACCTCGTGAAGCATTTGAATATCTTCGTCAAAAGCTTGGGATACTCCCAAGTTCTCATTAGATTATAGATCTGCAAGACGGTTGTGTGTCAGGGGGAGTGGAAGTGTGTACAGGTCTGCAGCACGGTTGTGTGTCAGCGAGAGTGGAAGTGTGTACAGGTCCACAGGATGGTTGTGTTTCAGGGGGAGTTACCTTTGCCATTGATATCAAAGGGGGAGAGAATGTTGTAGGAAGAGGTTTCATGATCGCAGGGGGAGTACTTGTGTAGCCATCAATGCCAAAGGGGGAGATTGTTGATCAACGGTTGTCATTAATGTCAACCCAAGCAGCACCAGGTTCTAACCCAATATTGCATGGGAATTTTGACCTACCAAATTAATATATTCTGGGTCAATAACGCTTTTTATGGTTTCTACTTGTCGAGATGTTTCCATTGATATATGGCATGCCATGTAATTCTTCACGGTTTGAGAGATATTCATGTTTGAAGTTTATAACCCCAATTAGTGGGCTAAAACCCCATGGGGTTGGGGCATGGGTCATTGAAAATTCATAATTAATATTTTTTATGCTCCTAAAATCCCTCCCACGTTCACTTGTTGAAGCCCCTCTCAACTTAAGCATTCATATAAATTGTGATCTTCATTTCCTCCTTATGCAAGGGATTCGGCCATATGAAAAAGGTCATCGTGGAATTTTCGCTCTAACTTTGTTTCTACGAAGGATCAAAAGCTGAAATTGTTATGAGGTGAAGCCAAAATCATGAGGAATCTGCAGTAAAAATTTCAGATCAAGGTGCGCAATATTTTTGGACATATGATCTGTGGAAGTCAGGGTTTTTGCAGACTCCTGAAATTCATCTCAAAGAAGTGACCTTGGTAAAATCGTCATAACTCTCTCTATGATTATTGGATTGGAATTCCGTAAAAAGTGGAAGATAGTGCATAGTCTTTAATTTTAGCTCTATCAATTTTAGATCCAAATGAAGAAACAGTGACACGTGGCACGCCGTACAAGTGCAATTTTCTGAAACAATCCATAATTAGGCCATTGTGAGAGATTGGGCATAACGCTTTCTTGAAGAATAAAAATTGGGTCAGACCTA
>CM076575.1:1656625372-1656800370 GCA_034641835.2 Pinus albicaulis
TGGCATTGGAAAGACGACTTAGAGGAATACTACAGGACCAAAAATAATATTTTTAGGATCTGAAATAACAGAGATACACTAGATTCAATATCGAGCTCCTAGAAGGCAAGAAAAAGCTAGAGCATGTGTTTTCAAGGGTTGCAAAGGACCAGAATTTCTATGGCGGCAAAGCAAAGCAAGGTGCAGAAGAAGGTATCATGACAAGAGCTGCAACCAAGGTGCATAACAGTAGCAAGAAGTTCATCATATGAAGTCTTCAAGTGGGCAGCACTGCATACAATCATTGTAAATACATTATTGTAAAAATTGTACTAGTGTCTATCTACCAAGTGTTGAAGAGGTAGTGTTGGGAGGTCTAGGATCATCATTAGGTGGTTGTGTCAAAGTTGGGGTTATGGTCTAGTATATCTTCTTCTTCTACATCATTCTATATCATTGTAAAGTGGACCATTTTCCTTGGTACGAGAGTCCATTCTTCTTTTATTCTTCTATAGGGTGGTAGGGTGGTTCTAGGGTGAGTTGTAGCTCATTGGGTGTTGGGGCATCCGTTTAGTTGAATACTGAAGAATCTCGGGCATTGGAGCATCCATCCAGTGGGATTTGGAGAAGAATTATTTTCTATATTTTAGGAAGTTGGAGCTTTATTTTCAATTGGAGTTGAATATTAAAGAAATATCAGAAAAGCATTAGGTGGTTTTTATCCCAGAGTGGGTTTCCACCTTAAAAACTGTGTGCATTTGTGTTCCTCTTGTTTGCTGCTATCATTGTACAAAAACTGATAATAATTAAAGATTAAATAATGCTCTAATTGAAAGGAACACTGATTCACCCCCCCCCCCCCTCTCAGTATTTCCAACAACCTCTTTGTAGAGAGAAGATCCTATGGAGAGTGCTAAGTGGCAGCGTAGAAGTCCTTCCTCACCGGCTCCAAATCCAAAACCCGCAACCAATCAAAGCACCCATGTAATCTTCATACAAGTATAACTTCTCAACAATTCAATAAATATATAATTGACATTAAACTATGCATATCTAAGCCATTCATATCATGCTACATAGACAAATGAACAAGGAATGTGACACTGAGGCATCGAATGGAAAAAACAGATATAGTTCTATTGATTTATAAAAAGGAGGAATACAACCATTGGTTTTACCAAGCCCTCCTCTATCTCCCAATTCCTCTCTTTATTTCTATATCTCTGAGTGTGATGATGCTTGAGCCAAGGGTTGTCAATTAATCTCATCTATCTTCAAGTCTCACACTTCAACAATGAAATTCTGCTCCAAATATAATCAAACCTTCGAGCCTAGACCAAGAGCCCAAACCTCCAATTTATAGGAAATGGAGAGGAAAAACCTTGCCAATCCTTTCAACCAGTTCAAATCCAAAAAGATATAGATGTTTCCTATATTTTCTTTGCTTTTGTCTTCCATAAGAGTTCAGTTGTGTTTGGAAATGTCTAATAAAAGGTTTGTGCCATAAGTTTCTATTTCTGAACTGATTCTTTCTGAGAAAAAATTGGAAATGCAAGTAATTTTCCATGAGATATTTCCCTTTTCACATTCAAACACTAATAACACTGCCCCTTACAAAAGACAAAGCATTACCCTAGGCGCTAACGCTCTCTTTGCATGGCTAGGGTGCATTATAACTCGGCCTAGTTGTCTCTCGGGGTGCACTACCTTGGAAAAATGGGCATTGTCTAGGTCATTTTCTTCCTGCCATGTTACCTTCTCCTCTGAGATGATGAGGAAGTTGTTTTCCCTATAATAGATGCCCCCTTAAGTGTGAGGTCAGAGGCAAAGATGATGGCTGAAATACTTTATAAAATATGTAGTACAATGAGAGGAGTTTGGAATATTAAGGAGAACCTGAAACAACAACAACATATGTCAGAAATATAAGTATATGTCCTCAGTCAGACATTCCCATGCTGAGTATCTGTATCAAAAATATTTCCCTAAAAAAGATATATGACCATTTTGTCAATCTGATAAGTTGTCTCCGAAAACAATATCATGACTTGGCAGAGGAAACACAACTAAAATGATGTAAGCCTCAACCAAAGGTCTTGGTCGCCACTTAACTAAACTGCATATTTCCGCAAATGTGAATGAAGGAGTTGTAGTCGAACATGTGGGAAATCATTTGATTACCAGTCAATAATGAAAACTATTAACACTGATAATGATGATGGTCCCCAAGATGCACAGTACATTATAGCGAGTGTGACTAAAAGGATTTGATGTCGAACACTCATAGAATCATTCGATCAGGAGCAAATAATGAGAACCCCCAAACAAACACAAAGTAACCTACCACTGATGTTTGCAAGCACCTAGGTACTCATGTGCTTCTGGATCAACTTCCTTAACTAGATGTTGAAGTCAATAGGAAGAGATCTATCGAAAGGTAGGCACTGAGGCATCCTACATCAGTTGACACAAAACAGGAAAATATGATTTTTTTTTGGAGATGGTCAACAGAAAATGGGAGTAACTGATGTCAAATAATTTCTGGTATATGATGGCTCAGCTGATACAGGAAGAAATAGATAGCGAGATCCTCTTGAACAATAGAAGGCACATTAACAGGTTTCCAAGTAGCTTAGGCTTAATGAACACCAAAGAGTGTTAAATTCACCAATGCAGGGACATTGGTATACGAAGGCTAACCTCATAGATGGTAGGGTTCAACTAGTGGTGAGTGAATTTTCTAGGAAGTGCCATGTTCAATATTTTGTGCAGCCAAATCAACCTTTTAGAGTATAACAGAATAAGTATCCACTTTTTCCAAATTTTTCCCCATATAATTAAGTTTAATGAGTCCATATGGGTAAACTCAGTGAAATTTTCATATTTATAGAGTAAAAAACATCTTAAAAGATAACTCCAGGGGGTACCTTTGTCATGTGTGATAACTGGGTGCGACGGAGGGAGACTAGTAAGCCTGACATAGTTCATTGTTTGTAAGTTAGTCAATTGAATTCAGATAAGGTGGTAAACCTATGTTCAATGGACGTCTACCTCATTTTTTTATGAGTATGAGGAGATAGAGTAAACTCAATATTCTTCGTGAGATTTTAACGAGTCCGATGAAGAAAAACTCGATGTTCTCCATGAAATTTTAACAAGTCCAATAGAGAAAAACTCGGTTATTTTTTCGGTTTTTCAATGAGCTAGAAAAATATGGAAAATAATGGGTCATATTTCTTCGTCATAGTAGTTTAACGAGCTCGACGAAGGTAACTCAGGGATTTTTTAGTTTTATAAGCTATAAAAAGTCCCTAAAAAGAAATCTCACCACCAGATTGAACACGGCCAAATCTGCACATGAACAATAAAAACTCCTCAGATCATTGATGAGGTTTAAAAACCAATAGTTGTGACAAAATATAGCAAGAATCTACCAATTTTAATAGGCTATCTGAGTGAGTCATACCTCGAGAATATCTATAACAAGGTAGCATACCTTCATTTTCACTATTTTGGGTGTTGTGATAGAGCTATGGAGTGAAAAAGAGGTGAAATTTCTACGGTCAATTGTGGATGATCTGGGCAATGGTTTTTTTATTCCGCGAGATGTAGGTAAGAGGTTGAGCCTTCATCTAGATTTCCATTTTCATTTTAGTTATTTCTACTATCTGAAAATTTGGTTTATAGCAGGCCCCAAAATTTTTAAGCGGCTAACAGAGATGTTTAGTGTCAGGGCCATGTTAAACACACCGCCCATTAAGGCACAAAGCGTTAACATGCTCTTATTTGCACTAGTGCCCGCATTAGCCAACGAAATCATTTTTAAACTTTTTTCTCTCAGTGCCAAAGTGTATCTGCCTAAAACTAATCCATTCGAAACATGTCTTGTGTAGGTGTAAAGCTATTTACCTTGATTATTTGGTGTGAAAGAGAGCATGAACGGGAAGAACATGAAATGGTCATGGATGTTACTACTTTTTTGGTTCTCTGTAGATGCAGATTACTGAAGTATGCTCATTTACAGCTGATGAGAGGGCAAGAAAACCTTCTGAGATGGATCATCTAGTAGTGGGATGATCAGGAGCATGTTTTTCACATCGGGTGTAATGAACTTTCGATCGAGGAACATGACATATGCTACTTGACTGGCCTATCATACAGAGTACCGAATCCCAATTTGATAGGTTCCAGGGCTGATCCCTGTACTACTGCGGATATGATCCAAAATCACTACATAAAAAATATTGCACCTGTAAGCAACCGGGTGCCCATAGCATAGATTGTCTCGAGACCAATGCAGTCTCTCTTGTGGATGATAGTTCGCTTGGCAGGAGCCAAGAGTCAGCATGTGGCCACCAAGGCACATGTATTGTTGGCGCTGGATTGCATGCAGCCTTAGGTTTTCGACTAGTGTGAATGTTTTTTCTGTCGGGTTTGAGAAGAAATGACGACATTTAAGACCCGGACCCAACAAGAGTTTGGGTATGGCACAATGATTGTTTCCTTCATACTAGAGCAGCTGCCCGCAATGAGGGCAAGGATTATCATGGATACAATGGGACCACAAGAGAAAAGACAAGCTTGTTGGTCAGCTTTGATGCTAGAGAATGGTGAGGGTCCAATCTGTCATTGTTTTGATGATGCATTGTTCGAGTGGCTAGATGGCCAGATCCTGATGATTGAGGATTATTCCTATGTGGGGATGAACTACATAGGAGATCCAAAATTGATACTACCACTAGGCACTTAGTGGGGTACATATGGTAAGAAGGAAGACATGATCAATGTTTAAGTATTTTTTATCTTTTGAATGGTTATGAATTTTTTTTTTTAATGGGTGAAAATATTTTGAAATGAAGCTTATTTCTTGACACATATGTGCCACCTCTCTGTCCAGTCGGAACCCCTCACTATACAAGGTTAGGAATGCAGCTACCTGGGGCTGGTGTAGTAGCAGAGGCTACAACAGTCGTCGAAGAGGGTGATGACGCATGTAGTTTGCATGAGCTTCCTAGAAACCTCGAGGGGTTAAGCATGGACATGCCACCTCTTCCTATGAGGGAGATATCGGTTCACCTATAGCGACACATAGTGGGTGTGTCAGAGAGGTTATTGGTGCCTCTTAGGAGGTTATCCAGAGCAGTTATTTTCTACCATGAGCACTAGGCTTAGGAGGAATAGTGGATAGATGTATAAATGTCATAAAGAGGCTTAGCAGAGACATTTTTTTGTAAAACACCCAAGTTTTCGGAATTTGTTTGACGTAACATGAACAGAAGAAAAAAAAAATATATATATATATATATATATATATATATTTTGGCATTTTTTTTCTTTTGTTTTTAATTTTTATGTATTTTTTCTGATGGAAAAAATATACACTCATGCATGACTCTTTCTATGATAAATGCGGCAAATGCCAATATAACACATAATTTGGAAATGAATCAACTAATTTATTAGATTCGATAGGAATTTTCTAAAACGTGATGATTTTAAATTTACATTCTAGAAGTTGTACCCTTAAGTAATAACGCAATAAGATTGGATGATGGATGCGATAACAATTGTTTAAATGCATAATGAAAAGATGGGAATCTAACTTGAAGACCAGATTGGAGATGCCACGGGATGCAACTTCTGTGAGGAGTTGTATCACCAACATGTACTCAACAATATTGTTGGTGGCATTGCCCAGGAAGATTCCCCCAAAACCAAGTAGTTCTGACTCAAGTGTGTAGAGGACCAAAGCAGCGGATGCAATGTGCCGAGTATGATGATTGGCACCATCCGTGTATCCAAGGTATGGTAAGGGTGACGAACACATGTGTGTAAAATAAGAGGGTTTTCATGAGAAGACATTGAAAAACCCAAAATATACAGACACAAAAAAAAAACTGATATACATAAAATTACAAAGCATATGCCCAGTGGAACACTAGGCGAAATACTTCTTTAGATAGAGCCCATTCTGTGGCTTAGCAAGTGGAATTCCATTACAATCCTGAAGTTTGTAAGATCCTTTTGAAAAGAATTTCATGGTGAGGTAAGGACCAAGCAATAATGGTTGAAGTGTTCGTTCCCTGAAGAGGTCGTGTCTCTGATTGTATAAAATAATGAGATCGCCTTCTTGGAAAGAATGAGGCTTGAAATATTTGTCATATTAAGCCTTTACTCAGTGCTTGTGAGCTTCGAGTGCTAGTGTGGCATCTCCATGAGTTTCTTCCTATTGATCAAGCGAGAGAAAGAAATCTTCTTCGGTATTGGTGCCGGGTAGGAGTTCAACAACAAGCTTGAGTGATCGAACCTCACACACGATTGGAAGTACTGTTTCCATGTTGAATGCTAGTTGGAATGGCATGAAGCCTATTGCAATTTTAACTGACATTCAGTATGCCCATAACAAAAAATATAACTTTCGATGCCACATGGTTTTATGGTTTCCAACTAACCGACGAATCATTGTTTTGAGGATGCCATTTACGACTTTGACTTGAACATTCGCTTGCGAGTAGTAGGACGAAGATTAATCTTGTCGAAAAGATAGCATGGAAGTTAAATCTGTCATCATATGGTTCTGAAAGTGTGAAACATGATCTGTTATGATTGAGATGGGTACACCAAAACAACAGATGACCTGGTTAAATAGGAAAAGAGTGACAATTTCTCCATCAGCCTTAAAAGTGGGAATTGATTCTAGCCATTTTGTGAAGTAGTAGACTGTAACTACGATGTAGTTTTGGCCATCAGCAGAAGTGGGATTGTGATCCAGATTTATGCAGGAATGTAATAGAATAAACATATAACCATAAGCACAAATATGTAGCAGAAATAACACTTCATTTCATTAATATCAAAGAACCGAAATTTGCTTACAGATAGAATGGAAATAAACTAGCTAGGGCACTGGTAGCTATCTATGAGAAGAGATGTGGCAGCTACAAGCCTTTGAACTGAGTTAAAATGAGACTAGAGGGCTTATTTATTATTTATAAATAATGGAAAACCCTAAATATCCAAAACCTTAACCCTAGGAGATGAAGCGCCAAAACTATGGGCCCCATTTGGGTAAATTGGTGTTTCAACTTCTCAGGGATTTAACTTTGGCATATGATCTCCGTTTGATGCGAACCATACCTCGTTAGAAATATATATCTAAGGAATACAAATTTTTACCGATGTTGCTCCTTGACTTCCCAAAAAATGCCGTTTATGGCCTCAAAACAGCTCCGAAAGTTCAGGACCCGAAAAACTGCTAAAAATAGTAAGTTGTGCTGAAGCTAAAATATTGAAAGAGACAATGTTGGGGCCCCAAGTGGAATAGGTGGGTGGCCACCAATATCCACCTGGATAATATTGCATGTAACGAATTCTATTCTCCATTTCGCAAAAGGACCAACAGAGATAACAGGATGAAGAGGGGCAGGATGGGCGCCATTTTATTCATGAAAATATCACATGGATGGCACTTCTAGACCGCTACAATGCAGTATTTAAACAAAGTGGGCCAATAGTATCTTGCACACAATATTTTTTGGGCAGTAGCTATTCCAGAAAGATAACCGATGCACGCCCCTGCATGAAATTTATTTAAAACATGTTCTGCCTCGTTAAGAGCGAGACAACGTCGAAGAATAGTATCCACACCATAACGATATAGAGTATCGTTTAGCATGAGGTAGTTTTTTTCTTGGTAATGAGTACGATGATGGTTAGCTAACATGAGAGTTGGGTAGAATCATTGAGTTTGGAGATATGCCAGAATTTCCCCATACCAAGGATCAGAAGAATCAACCAAATAGATAGATTCATGAGGAAATGGATCATGAGCTACTTCTTCTGGGTCAATTTTGGGAAGGTATAACAATAATTCGGCTAAGACTAGAGATTTATTTTCTTTGGTAGAAGTGAAAACCAAATCAAACTATTGGAGGACTACAATCCATTTGGAATATTTTCCTCCAATAATCTGACAAGACAGGATGTGTCACATGGGATTCTCTAAGAACTTATGGTAGTCTATCGCTGCAATATATAGTGTCATAGGAGGGTGACAACAAAGACCACTACGAGAGATAGTTTCTCCAGATGTGAATATCGTAGTTCAGGTCCAATGACACCTTTTGATAGATAATATATCACATGCTCACTACCGTCATCATGAAATTGAACCAAAACCATTCTTAGTGAGGATGGTGAGGCTACGAGGTAGAGAAGAAGTGGGGCAAAAACGAGTGCTTGTTTCAAGGCATCAAACGATAGTTGAGCCTGATCATCCCACATATACGATATCCCTTTCTTGAGGAAGCACATGAAGCCTTTCGTTATATCGGCATATTTTACTATGAAACGACGTAAGAATTTTTCCTTCCCTTGAAAACGTTGGATTTGTAGGATGGATTGTGGCACAGGTAATTCAATGATTTACTTAACCTTATCGGGATCAACCCTAATCTCGTGCTTGGAAAAAATGAAGCTGTTAGGTCCCTATATTACTAGTATAGTCCCTTATTGTTGTTAGTTTAACCCCCTTATTGTTATTATTGTACCCTTGTAACCCCCATATTTTTATTATTGTGCCCTTAAATTATTATTGTTAGGTCGGCTAGGATTACATTGTGGCCCCACTAGGATTACAGTATGGCCCCCTGGACTCCTATATATAGAAAGGAGGTTTTGTAAATTGTATCATCCAAGAATTTTTCATTTATGTAATGTATTAGAGGTTTACCCCTCGAAGTGTCTTATTTATAAGGCGTTGATATCTTTTTTCTTCTATTTTTGGAGCTGGTTACACAACATTTAGTATCAGAGGTTTGGATTCTATGGTTTTGCTGCTCCAAACAGGTCATCGTGAAATTTTTCTATAACATTTTTTCAAAGAAGTTCCAGAAGCTAAAATTCTTAGGGTGCAAAGAGGAGATGCTGAGGAATAGTTTCTAAAAATTTCAGATCTTGTTTTGCAATATTTTCGGAGCTATGATCTGTGGAAGTTAGGTATTTTTTCAGGCTACTAAATAGGTCATCATGGAATTTGTGCTATAAATATTTTTCTACGAAGGCTCAGAATTTGAAATTGTTAGGGTATGAAGCCAAAATATTGAGGAAACTCATAGAAAAATTTCATATCTTGGTTCGTAATATTTTTGGATATATGATCTGTGGAAGGTAGTTCTTTGTCAGGCTCCCAAATTTCATCTCAAATAGGTGATCATAGGAAAATATTCACAAATCTCTCTCTGAGCATCAGATTGGAGTGCCATAAAAAGTGGTCACAAGTACACGGATTTTAGTTTCTTGGCTATCAATTTCAGAGTCGAAGGATGAAACCCTGACACGTGGCAAGTTGTACAAGTTCACTGTATTGAACCGGTCCATAATTAGGTCATTGTGGGAGATTGGACACAACTTTGTCTTGGAGAATCAAAATTAGGTCAAACCTATGGCATTTGCAAGAGAAATCAAAGGGCTACGTTTTTACCAAAATTTAAATATTCAAGTGCTGCAATCACATAGGTAATCCAATTTCAATATCGAGCTCCTCAAAAGCAAGAAAAAGGTGTGTATTTTGTTTTCCGAATTGCATAAGTCTTGTTCGAACAATCAATTTGAATTGATTCCAAGGGAATATTGTAGAATAAATATCAGTATTGGGTTCTAAAATATGCCCCGTAAAAATAACTCAACACCCATTAAGCCTTCAGAAGGCTCTACTATGACTCATGAAGATGAATAATTCCAACATGATCTATCTAAATTACAAGAGCAAGTGCACCAAATTTCGCTCTCGCAAAGAGCAACAAAAAATGAAATGGAATTTTTAAAGAAAGGCATGGAAGCTAAGATGGAAAACATGAAGAATGATCTAAAAGAAGACATGGAAGTTTTGACAAAGTTGATACAAGAAATGTTTCACAATGGTGAAAATATAGTAGAAGAAACTCATGATGAGAACAAAATAAATGTTAATCGTGATTTCAAAAACTCTAATGTTGGCAGGAATAACCACCATATTCCAAAAATGGAGATGATGAAGTTTGGCATGACAAATTGAATGTAAAATTATGGCGACAAGGAAGTCTACCACTCACTTCTATAAAGAAGGAAGTGTTGCTATGTCTAGATTTCCACAACCTACAAGGTTGACACCACAACAATTAGAAGAAAAAAGAGCAAAAGGGCTTTTCTACAGCTGTGATAGAAACTACACTAAAGGTCATAAGTGTGCTGAGAAGAAATTATTTTACATAGATTGTGAAGAGGAAGAAGAAAATGAACAAGAAGAGGATATACACCAGGAACCAGCCATAGACGGGGAAGAAATGAATCCAACCATATCGTGTAATGCCATGGAAGAATTCTGCTCTCAAACTCTCAAGATGAAGGACATGTCGAAGAAAAAAGAATTAATAGTGATTGATTCAGGTAGCACCCATAATTTTATTCATTGTAAGGTAGCCAAGGAATTAAATTGTTTCCTATACCTAGCACCAGAATGTCAAGTGATGGTTGCAAATGGAGGAACTATAAATTGCTCTGGAAAATGCCATAATATCATGCTAACCATGGGGGAATGACTAGTCCAATTTTTTTCATTCCTATGGGAGGTGCTGATGTTGTACTAGGAGTACAATGGTTACAATCTTTGGGGACAATAGCTTTTAATTTTCAAGAACTTTTCTTGAATTTGTTTTCAGAAGGAAAGGAGGTCAAATTACGGGGTATTGCGGGGAAGTTGGGAAAGATAAAAAACTCTAATGTCATGAAAAAGCTTCTAAATAAAGAACAACAAGGCGTAATTGCACAATTATGCTCACTATAAATTCCAACATCAAAATCATCTATTTCTGTAGATATCCAACAAGTCTTGGACAATCATTCCAAGGTGTTTGAAACTCCCAAAGGACTCCCACCTATTCATGATCATGATCGTGCAATTCATTTGATTCCAGGAAGTGTTCCTCCAAACTTCAAGCCTTATAGATATCCTTATGTCAAAAAGAGCGAAATGAACATATGATTGCAGAAATGTTAGAGGCAGGTATAATTCAACCTTGTCAAAGTTCTTTCTCTGCTCCTGTAGTATTGGTACACAAGAAGGATGGATCATGGCAAATGTGTCTGGATTATAGGGAGCTCAATAAGCTCACCATTAAAGATAAATTTCCCATTCCTGTCATTGATGAATTATTGGATGAATTACATAGAGAAATTTATTTTACCAAGTTGGATCATCATTCAGGATATCATCAAATTAGAATGAAGACTGAAGATATTCCAAAAACATCATTTCAAACTCATGAAGGTCGTTATGAATTTTTGGTCATGCCTTTTGGCCTTACCAATGCACCTTCTACATTTCAAGGGTTGATGAATTCCATTTTCAAACCCTTCCTTAGAAAATTTGTGCTAGTATTTTTTGATGATATACTAATCTACAACAGGTATTGGAAGGATCATGTTGAACATGTTGACAGGGTGCTCAAAATATTGCAGGAGAAACAATTATATGCAAAAACATCCAAATGTTTCTTTCAAGTACAGGAGGTGGAATATCTGGGTCATATTGTATCTCACGAGGGTGTTAAGGTAGACCCTAACAACATTAAAGCCATTAAGGAATGGAAAGTCACCACAACCATAAAGAAGTTGCGAGGATTTCTTGGGTTAACAGGGTATTATCAAAAGTTTTTTAAGAATTATGGGAGAATATCAGCACCTCTAACAAAATTATTGAAGAAAGATGCATTTTCATCGACTCCTAAAGCAACTAAGGCCTTTGAACATCTTAAAGAGGCAATGGGTCAAGCACCAGTCTTAGCTATGCCAGACTTCACAAAAACCTTTATTATGGAATGTGATGCCTCAGGAAATGGAATTGCTGCTGTTTTAATGCAGTAAGGAAGACCCATTGCTTTTGAAAGTTGTCCAATCAAAGGAAAGTATTTATAGAAACCTATTTGTGAAAAGGAAATGTTAGCAATACTGCATGCACTAAAGAAATGGTGAGCTTACCTAATGGGAAGAAAATTCAAGGTAAAAACTGATCATGATAGTCTTAAACACTTTTTGGAACAAAGACTATCTTCAGAAGAGCAGCAAAAATGGGTCACAAAGATGTTGGGTTATGACTTTGAAATAATCTACAAAAAAGGCAAGCTTAATGTTGTTGCAGATGCACTATCAAGAAAGAATGAAGAGGTGGAAGCATTGACTTGTGCCATTTATATTATCCAACCAGATTGGATAACCAAAGCAAAAGATGAATGGAAGAAGGAAAAAGATGTATGGACACAAATTCAAAAGTTGCAACAAGATCCTAGTACCTCTGATACATTTAGCTAGAAAATTGATTCCTTATGGTACAAATATCGCTTATATATTTGTAGGAACTCCCAACTAAAAAAAAATATTCTTTTGGAACTGCACACTTCTCCTTTAGGAGGACACTCAAGATTTTTAAAAACTTACTACAGGGTGAAGAAAGAATTTTTTTGGGATGGCCTTAAATCTGATATTCAAAATTTTGTGGCAGAATGTTTGGTTTGCCAGCAGAATAAATTTGAGACAATTAAGACCCGAGGACTTCTACAAACTTTATCCATTCCAAGTCAATGTTGGGAGGAGATTTCAATGGATTTTATCACAGGTTTACCTAAGTCTGAAGGAACAAGTGTCATCATGGTGGTAGTTGATAGACTTACCAAGTATGCACACTTTTGTTCATTATCTCATCCATTTAAAGAAAGTATAGTTGCTACTACATTTATGGACAGAATTGAAAAGCTAAATGGAAACCCAAGGGTTATTGTGAGTGACAGACATCCCATTTTTACTGGAAATTTTTGGACGGAGTTATTTTCTTGTTTGGGTACTCAATTAGTTGATAGCTCATCTTATCATCCTTAATCTGATGGTCAAACTAAGATAGTAAATAAATGTTTGGAAGGATATCTTCGTTGTTTTGTATCTGATAAGAAAACACAATGGTTCAAGGGGTTACCTCTTGCTGAATGGTGGTATAACACTTCCTTCCATACTGCAGAAAAAATGACCCCATTTATGGCACTTTGTGGATATCATCCACCATCCATCACATCATATTTAAGGGAAAATTCGAAGGTTCAAGCAGTGGAATATCACATCGAGCATCAGCAAGAAGTTCTCCAACTCTTAAAGGATAACCTGAATTTGGCACAAAACCGAATGAAACAACAGGCAGATCAACATCGCAGTGAGAGAAGTTTTTATGTAGGAGATTGGGTATTTTTACGGCTACAACCATAAAAACAAATGTCCCTCAATAAAGAAGGATAATAAATTATCGCCAAAGTACTATGGTCCTTACAAGGTGTTGCAAAATATTGGTACTATGGCATACAAATTGGAGCTTCCTGCTTCTTCGTGAGTGCATCCAATTTTCCATGTTTCATGATTAAAGAAGGTTATAGGTCAAAATATTCCAGTTAAAACAATATTGCCAGAACTTGATGAGGAAGGAAAAATCATATTGGAACCTGAAGCGGTCATGGAAACAAGAACTCAACAGCTACGGAATCGATCAATTTCGGAGTATCTCATCAAGTGGAAAAACTTACCCACTGAATATTCTACATGGGAGGATGAGAATTTTATACAGAAGCACCCAGAGCTACTCAAGCGTTGAGGACAACACTTTTTTGACGGAGAGGGGCATGTTAGGTCCCTATATTACTAGTATAGTCCCTTATTGTTGTTAGTGTAACCCCATTATTGTTATTATTGTACCCTTGTAACCCCCATTTTGTTATTATTGTTCCCTTAAATAATTATTGTTAGGTCGGCTAGGATTACATTATGGCCCCACTAAGATTACATTATGGCCCCATGGACTCCTATATATAGAAAGGAGGTTTTGTAAATTGTATCATCCAAGAATTGTTCATTTATGTAATGTATTGGAGTTTTCCCCCTCGAAGTGGCTTATTTCTAAGGCGTTGATATCTCTTTTCTTCTATTTTTGGAGGTGGTTACACAACATAAGCCATGAAGACATCTAGACTCGACAAAACATATGCACTTATGCAGATTCAGATGTATGTTGTAGAACCTACACTGAGCAAATATTTCTTTAAGACATGCAAGGTGACGAGTTCGCTTCTTGGAGTTAGCAGGAAGGTCATCCAAGTAAGCTTGTACAATGTGTCTGATATCATGAAATGCATAGTCCATAGCCCTTTGAAAAGTTTCTCCTGCATTGTTTAAACTGAATGGCATTTTGTGATATGCAAATGTATCCCAAGGACAAATGAAGGCGGTTTTATGCTAGTCATATTTTTTAATCTCTATCTTATTATACCCGAAGAAGTCATCCATAAAGGATAAAGGTTCACATCCGGCGCAATCGGCGAGAATCTGATCTATGAATGGAGTAGGATAATTTTCTTTTGGACAAGCGGTGTTTAGATCATGATAATCAACACAGACCCGGATGGTGCCTTGTTTTTTATCTAAGGGAACCATATTGGATACCCATTCCGTCAGAGGAACAAGATAGATGAAACCAGCATTTAATAGTTTTTTGACTTCAGTCTTGATGGTTGCCGCTTTGCGAGGGTGGACAGGTCGGAGCCTTTGCTAGATAGGCTTGGCATTGTCATAAATATTGATTTCATGCTCAACGATAGATGGATCTATGTCTGGAATTTCTTCATAAGACCAAGCAAAAACATCATGGAATTCCTTAAAAAGGGATGTGAAGCATGCAATTTCCTTGAGATTGCAATCAACTCCAATCTGAATATTTTCCATGATACCCATTTTGGCCAAGATATCTATGAGCATAGTCTTGGAAATATTTCCCATGTTCCCTTCTGTATCGATAGTTTGAACAGTCGTGTAAGCAAAGGGAACAATCTCATGTGGGTAAAAATATGGGATTTGAGTAGTGGTCACGTCTGAATCGAACATCAAAGTGCGATGGTGAAACTCTCCCCAAGGTCGTTCCTCTGGAGACATGATCTCTTGAATAGCTTCGTTTGTAGGAAAGAATTCATCAAGGAGATCCTTAGAAGGAACTATGATGGGAGAGAGGGTGGTACCATTGGTGGAAACCAAAGCAGTGGAGGGCTCAGATGCTAATTAGATGGCTTTATTAGAAAACTCAACCGATGATAGTGGCATCTGATCTCCATAGGAATCAATGTCTGAAGGCGCCATTAGGATCCATGGATCGATAGATAAATCAAAAATGGTGGATATCATTGCAATCATATGTGAAGCCTAAGGCAACAGGAGAGGAAATCAACCCATCAAGGAAGATGTCCTGAGAAGACCAGTACCAACACTGACATAAGAGTTAGTAATGCCTCCTACGAGGGGTAAAATGCTACTTTGTAACATGGAATAATCATAGGTGCAAAAGGATAATTTATCCACTGTGACTATCTTCCCATACAATGGAAAAAGGATGAGTTGGAAAACCGAAGAGACAACGACAGTCATGGTGTAAGACCAATTGTGACCCAGAAATAGATTATAGTCAAGATGAAAATCTACGACCTCTATGTCCACCATTATCATTTTCGCACTAAGTGAAATGAGAAAGCTAGTAAGGTATCCTTTTGGGATGGCAGTGTGGCCGTCGAAATATTTGAGGGAATTTTACAGTAGAGACAGAGTAGGAGAACCCAAAGCGAGCCATCACGCAGTTGACATAACGCAGGACAAAGCACCTTCGTCTATAAGAGTGCGATGGATTGGTCTCCATTTCAAAAAAAATTGTACTTGGAAATCAAGATTGTGTGAAAGGCAAGGTTTGGATTTTTCCATGTCGAAGATGGCTAGCGTAGAATCCTGGGGGTCAATTCCAGCAATGGCCGAAAGTAGAGCTTTCCTTTGAGTTGGGTAGGTTTGTAATACTTAGAGTGTAGACATGGATGATGGTGCTTGCTTTGAATCTTCTACAATTTTGTAGTTTTGGGCAGCATGTTCAAAGGTATTATGAGTCGTGCATCGGAGTGTCCCTTTGGCGAGATGAATTGCGAGGTCAGCAGCAGGCATTTCTATATGAAAATCATTGGGCGGTGGTGGATTTGAACTTGTACAATGTTATTGAGCCTAAATGATTGGATTTCCATAGAGTTTAGCTCTGGTTTAGAGTTAAACACTCTCTACTCCATAAATGGCGGATGATCCTTCACTGGAAGGATGAGTACCACTATTGCCCCTTTAGAGGGGTTGTGGCAGGTTTACAACCATGTGTTTTTGTTGCTATTGTGGATTCGGGAAGGGATTGTGAAGGATGGAAGTTGTCCTTCCAGAGTCCTTGTTTGTGATAAAATTTGTGAATTCTTGTAGCCGAGGACATTTGTATGTCAAGTGGTACTCTGCACAAATTATGCAAGGGAATCTCATTGGTTTCTCCTTGCCTTTGTTGTTATTAGTAGTATTTTTCTTATTGGGATTATTCTGAGTACTAGACTACTCTTTAGAAGGAGAGGCATTTTTCTTGTTCTTCTTGTTATTGCTGCTAGGTGCATTACCTTGTCCATTCTTATATTTCCCCTGCACCTCCTGCACTTCCTAGGTTTTAGGAAACCCTTGTTTCCTTTTGATTATCACCCTCATTCTATGTGACATCCTTTGTGTGCCATTGATGGAAGAATCTTTGTGAGGTTAGGGCTGGACAAATCTAGAAGATGGTTTTTCTCAAGGCCATGGAAGATCTCAGGTGATTTCTCCACTATTATTTTTTGTACATGTCATCAATAAAATAAGTACCACCGTATTCTTGATGTTCATGTTTTATATGTCTCTTATACATGCTTAATAATATTTAATGGTTTATTTCATGTTATCTTTATGAGATCATGTATGCTAATTGCTAACATCTAGGACATATATGATGTACAACTAGTTTTTGTTCTTGTTCTTGACTTATTTGTAGGTCCTGGAGCACAAGGTGTTGCAGGGGTTTTGAACCCTACAAGATCTACTACACACGAAGGATACACGAGTAAGTTATGCAATCCTCACTTTCTAGTTTAAAGAGTATAAGTTGGTAATTAGAGTCCTTCTTGTGATGAAATTCCATCCACTCTGTTAGCTCTTTCAACCCAGGGCCTTAGGGTAAATTTTCCCATAACAGTTGCTCTACATAGGCTTCCTCCTTAAGCGAGTCATGTAAGAAAGAATTTTTGACATCCGTTTGATGTAGATTCCATAAATGAGAGGCAACGGCGGAAATAATCAAACAAATGGTGGTATATCATGAAACTGTTGTAAATATCTCATCATATCCCACACCTTATTTTTGAGAGAAGCCTCAAGCAATGAACCTAACCTTGAACTTTCAACACTCCCATCATCTCTATGCTTGATCTTGTAAATCCATTTCGAGGTGACCACAAAATTGTCCTTTGGTTTAGGAACCACATCCAGAACATCATTCTTCATGACATAATCATACACTTCGTTCATTGAATCCTTCCAAACTTGGTTCTTCATGACTTCTTCAAACGTACAAGGCTTAGATTGAATAAAGGTGCTCATGTTAGCTAAGTACTCTTGGTACCTATTTTACTTATTCCTTTGAGAAACTCCATTTTTCTCAAGAGTATACACCATTAGGGGAATTTTGAGGTCTAAAATTGGCCTCCTAAGAAAATTATAAAATAATAGTGGAAATAATAAAATAAGATTTGATTACATCATCAAATTTTAGAGGGAAGAAAGAAAAAACTAATTTTTTCAACTCATATTTTCAACTTATCTCCCAAAGGTTTTACTCAAATTTCGAGCTAGAGTACTCATTGGATGCAAAATTTAATTCCTCATCTAAGGAGTAGTCATGTTGTGTACTTTTGATGGGTTCTGCTACATGAAAAATGACAAATACATGAAAAACATGATTGCAATAATGTTTTTTTATGTATTTCTCATTTTTCGTGTAGCAAGGTCCATTGAAAGTATATAGCATAGGTAATCCTTGGATGAGGAATTAAAATTTTCATCCAAAAACTACTCCTAATCGAAATTTGAGTAAACAATTTGGGAGATAAGTTGAAAATATGACTTTAAAAAGTAGTTTTATTATTGAATTATTTTTTAATATTTTTACCCTTTTACTTAAAAAATGGTGAATCATCCCCCATAGTTGACATCATCATCTTGAATCCTATTGGTTAGTATAAAGTCTATTTTTGTTGTACGTTTTTCTTAGGAGGCCCATTTTAGACCTCAAAATTCCCCAAATGCAGTAGTGGTCTCCCTTTTAATGCCAACTTCTCTACAACAATCCTTGAAATCATTTGACTCATATTCAGTTCCATTATCAATCCTCAAAATTTTGATCTTCTTCCATATTTTATTTTCAACCAAGGCTTTGAAAGAGCAGAACCATTTGAACACTTCGTCCTACTTCTTTAGGAAATAGATCCAATTTTTTTGAGAGAAGTCATCCATAAAAATATCATGGTACAAATATCTTCCCAAATATGTTATGGGAAATATACCAGAAAAATAAAAATGGATCAATTGAAGAATGACAACACTTTTAATTTCACTAGAGGGAATGGTCCCCTAGTATGTTTCCCTTCAAAATAACCCTGAGAAACACCTTCATGCTCTAATTTTTATTTGGGCATACCTATTGTTAGGGCTGGAATAAAAACTTGGATTGTAACAAGTGCCTGACCAAACACATCTTATTTTCAATGGATTTTCTTATAGTTGGATTAAGTTTTGGAAGTTGGTTGAAGTTCTCACAGACTGGAAAATAAAATTCTTTCAAACTAATAAGTCACATCACACATATGAGGGTACTAGTGTTTGATGTCGTAGCAAGGATAAGTTTGTATTCTAACGGTTAGAAGAATATGGAAAGAATGGTGAGACTATATGATAGAATTTCACTGTTAAGATGAAAGGAAAACAAAATATTTCAGACCTATAATGTATTGATGAAAGAAAGCTTATTCAAGACTTACAATAATATCATCAGACATTTAAAATATTTCTGTCACATTGAAAGATTATGAATAGGCTTACCATACACATTTATCCAGAAATATTGTAAAACAAACTGATAAAAATAGATAATCATGTACTATTATATCACAAGAATGACAAAAACATGAGACAACATATGTAGATCATAATATGGAAATGAACTGTAAGATATGGAAACACATACAGAAATTAGACAATAAACACATCAAATCATTCATAAATCCTCAAGAGTGTATCTGGATATTATAATCTTAAAAAAGTACACAAATTAGGATGCAATTAGATGAACAACTCACGAACCCTTTCCTCCTTGCTTTTCATAAAATATATACAAAAAGCTAATATGTTAAAGATCCTCAAAAAGTGGAAGTTTGTTGTAGGACCTTTATTACAACCTTCTAAATATAAAAAACATATTTAATGTTTATCCAATAACAGAAAAGAAGTTTGATATGCAATATTTGGTTTACACATGCATGAAGACAAAACATGATAATATGGAAATAGAAATGGCTGAGCTCAGGTGGGCAGCCTCTCCTCATTTTGTGGAATATATTTCTCCTCAAAAAGTGCAACAACTAACTAAAAATGACACCTGGAGGACATCTTCATTCGATAACAGTTGGAAGGAAAATCCATTACCACTAAGGCAACATATACTTGATCACCATATAGTGTCATTCCATGAAACTAAAACAAAGAGCTACCTTTTTATCTTCTTATACAAATTCTGAAGAAAATAACTACTTTTCAGAAAAGGTAGCTGTTTCTGATAACTCTTTAGACAGGCCCAAAAATGATATGAATCTTCATATTTTCCTTGTTTTAGATATTCAATTATTAAAATCTAGCACAGAGGCCAACAACCTGAGATTCTACCTTAGTTACCCTCTTATTTGGTTTTATCTTTTGTGCTTGTTTCTCCTTCTGAGCCTTCTTCTTGTCTGGATCATTTTTTTTACTCTCATCTATGTTTATTATCTCATCTACGAGAGCAGGATTAGATATGAGCTTACTAGCCAGCCTGAGATTATTTTTTGGTTTGGTATGAGGCCTTTGAATATATGAATTAGTAATGTATGAATGTGTTCTTCTTCCCTATATGAATATGCTTTTCTTCTCCTCTTCAAACTTTGTTTCACTACTCTCTTCCTCAAATGATGAGTATGAGTGGATTGTTACATTCCTCTTTCCCTTATCTAATGAAATTAAAGATGAATAAAGATGAGATATTCTTGGTTCCTATGTTGCAGTCTCTGAAAATTTACTCTTTCCCTTAGCTGATGTTTTGAAAGAGGAATAAACTTGTGCCATTGTTAGTTCCTCTACTGCTAGAGTCACATTGACTTATTCTATCTCTTTTCTAATCTCTAGAAGAGGGCTTGGTGCAAATGTTTCAAGGGTGGCCTTCTCCACACTACTAGATTACACTAAAGATCCTTTTGATAGAATCAATCTCCTTCTGTGTTTATTTATTGAAGAAGAATTCACTTCTTCCTTGTGTTTAGAAGTAAAAATTTTGTGAAGTAGAGTGGAATTTTGTTTAAACCTTCTTCCATTTTCTTGCCTAAAATACTCCAAGGTTTTTCGTTCCTTAGGTAGCCTTCTAATATAAACTTCCTTTTCTGGTTTCATCATAGGTATAGGAATGGTGGTTTTACCTCTAGCTCTTCTAGTTGAGTTTCTTGTCTTCCTACTTAATGGTGAAAAATATTGATTTTCTTGTGAAGGGGTCAGTACAGGTGTAGGGCTTGAATATTTCATGTGGGTATTCTGTTTTGAAGGCCTTCCCACTTTTCTCCTCGAATTAACACTACTGAAACCCTCATTTGGTAGGAACTTATTCCATGTGGTTTTTTTCTTCTTCAAATGATACACCACTAGAATTTCAATTAACCCTCGGTGATAAATATTATAGAGTGAATAATGTGGGGTTTGTGGTACCTTTTGAGACATTTTCAACAGATATTTGTAGAGGAAGAATGAGAGGTTCATAGGTCTAGAGCTTGAATATGAGATAAAATCCTCATATGATATTGATGCATTGTGGAGAACCTTCCTTCACAGGTGATATAACGCTGCACTGTGGTAATAAATCCTTGTCATTGAGGCTTAAAATAAGAAATATGGACAATATGCGTCTAATCTACATTTTCATGCTCAGGTTTAAGATATGCATTTAAATCGTATTTAAACAAATTTTTATTTTATACCATGACTCACCTGTAGCCGACATCTGAGTATCTCGTGCTATGATGGTCTATGAGATTTTGAAGTCCGAGACCCTAGCTTGACCTACTTTCCATTGAAAGACTCAGAAATTTCTTGATCAACTGCAACATTCTCCCATGAGAACTTCTTCAAAAACCGATACCATCAAGCAGCCTGAAACTGTGCTTTTGCACAGTGATCAACAAACCATGTATTGGAAGGTTCCGAATGTTTTACCTTACCACACTTACCCATTATGTTTTAATAACAACTAACTCAAGTGATAATGAAGACCTATAAAAATATGGACAACAACAAGGCACGAAGCCCTAACTTCTTGCACAAAGGTAACAAACTACTTTGCTGTAGCTTTCTCGGGGTAAATTGGAAAAAACGATCTGCATGCCGTTAATCATGGTTAGGTTAATTTTGGGAAAAATACTGAGAGGGGGAGGGGTGGGGTGAATCAGTATTTACAAGAATCACAATATTTTACTAATTTATATATGTGACTTTAATTAGCCCAACTAGCGTATGCACATGACTATCCTAAAAGAAACTTGAGTATACCCAAATAAATTAATGTTGAGATAAAGATTAAGAAACGTTACTTACTCCAGATCATCAGTTGTGAATTAGATAGATAAGTAGTAAACATGTGCAGTAATAATCGAATAAATCATCACACATGAACATCAAGATTTAAGGTGGAAACCCAAGTCGGGAGAAAACCACCACTGATTTCGTCTTTGTCTTCAATATTTATTATATAGAAAACTTCTTAGAATTTTTTATTGATTTAGACTCATATAAGTACGCAGAAACCCACCTGCGGAAGGCTGAAAACTTCTCTCCTTCTCCAGCTCCTAATGGAAGGGAGCTCCAACCCCCTGGTCTTATTTACCAACTACCACTGAAAGTGAGCTACAACCCCTTGAATGATACACCAGCTTATACTGGCATAAATCTTCTACTTCCATACTGAAGGCTTCAACCCTTAGATCCACTGTAGACCATGTTTCATCAATTTTCACACTAGATTCAATAACTTCAATACAACTCAATTTGTAGTTCAACACTAATAGAAATAAACCAAAATTTAAACAGAACAATGAGATCATTCTAACCAGAATATCAGAACTGAACCAAGACTATTGCATCAAGACTCTGAATCAACTTCAACCCCGATCATTCATAAAATAAAATGTATATGCTACTTCACTTACTGCAACCTACATATATACATGCTTTCCTATGGACGAACTTGTGTATAGAACTTTATATACTGAATTTAGGAAACTGATCAGACTCGGAATAGATCAGAGACATTCAGGGATACTTTGTTAGAATTCCAAAACCCTTATTTAGTCAGAATCATCCATCATATTCAATCACCTAGTCATTGATCATATTTATATATAATAAACTAGTAGCATAAATAGTATTCAACCAATCCAGATCTACCTGAAGACATCATTGATAGACAACAAAAATACAACGGAAATGATGAGACATTCTCTTCAGCAATCTTCAGAAAAACATAAACTTCCATATGCGCTTTTACCATGATGAACCAATGTATAGATCTATAAATATTTCAAAATTGTGTAACATTTCAGATCAACAGAATTACTTAGATCATACCCTTCACTTCAACAAACATGCGCCAAACCACAGATCTAAACATATCACAAACATATCAAGTAAATACATAGTCATTTCAGGTCTAGAGATGTTGATCCATCATTGTATTCATAGGTGCATCATTATTTTAGATCTATTAATAAACTGTAACCCATTCCATGCAGATATACTTCAGAGTAAATTATTAAATAAAAAACCCATACCCTTGCACACATTTAGCACTATGATCTTCTTCTCCATATATATTTTGAGCCTTTCCCAATACCATGAGCCAAAACTACACAAGTTTCAATGGTATTCGTGGATTGAATCAAATAAACGAGACAACTCTCAATATTGTGGGCTAAAACCATGGTAAGGTGCCCCGGTATTATAAACTGAGTGTGTAAGTACATACGTGATTCTTCGTACCCGCATGTATACATGACTTCTATTCATCAAAACTACGTATACACTAATTCTAGATGTATACATAGGTTGCCTTCATCAAATCTGTGGGCAAACTTGGGTTTCCTTCATCAAACCTGCGATTACATTGTGAAATATTGCATTTATGATTTCTCTATCACTGACTGGAATTCCTTTTTTTTTTGTCACATCCTAACTGACCTATAGATACATCATTTTTACTTCTTTAACAAATATTTTTATATCAAAAGGGAAACTCATCAAGTAGGTTGCCATCAAGCACAACATATCATCATATTACATCATAATGCCAACAATATCCCCTTTTGGAATCGATGGCAACCATGGTCATAAGCATTATTCAAACACTAAACACCAAGATGATCCCCCCCTTTGACATCAAGGGCAAAGGGCAAAATAATGCCAAAAAAAGGTTTCTATTTCCTTGTATAAGGAAGAGCTCTGTAGATCTAATCTGTATTGACCATGCTCCCCATGGGCGCATGTTGTGTCTTCAAATTTTCAATAGAATACATGACTTTATGACTCAAATAAGTATGAAATTTCCTATCATTAAGGGCTCATACTTACATCAATCTCCCAACCAAGTGGGTTTACATTTTTTACTAAGACCATACATTACTGAATATGACAATTTTTACATCATAGGTCTCAACATGAACCTTACATCAAATGATGATATAGAAAAGACCAAAGGACCTCCGTGGAGAGAGATCATTGAACATAATTTAAAAACCAATAAAAATTCAACAATTCATTATTCTCAACAAGGTTAATTCTCCCCCTAAACCTATGCATCCTGAAAAACTTCAACAACCAATTCATTAAAGCATATTCATCAACTAGATAAATATCAAGGAAAGGAAATGTAAGATGAACACTAGAACAACATAATTTACCCATTAACAACTGAGAAATGGAGCCAAAGAAAATATCACACAGACTGATCTCATGACTGACCCATCACCCATATATTTTAGGACATAAAGATCCATACACAATTCTATAGAGAGGAGGTCGCGGATATTTGTGACTAAGATTCATGAAACCCGCGTACCGAATTTTAATATTCTGAAATCAAACAGATTTGTTTAGAAAGGAAGAGAAAACTCCCAGCTTCTACCTAATATATTCAAATGCTTCCCTGGGAAGGGGTTTCATAAATATTTCAGGAACTTGTTCTTTAGAGGGAACATATTTCAATTTAAACTTTTGCTCAAGCACTTGTTCTCGTAAAAAGTGATATTTGATAGGAATGTGCCTGGTTTGGAATGCATAGCAATATTTTTTGAGATACTTATGGCACTTTTATTATCACACAAGATAGAGATGGGAGGAGAGGAGAACATTTAATTTTAATATTGTGTAATGTCTACATCATCCAAATAATTTGTGTGCAACATGATGCGACAACCACATATTCTGCTTCTACTATAGATAAAGCAATGGAAATTTGTTTCTTGCTGAACCAAGATAGTAATCAGGGCGCAATATAAAATGCACCACCACTAGTGCTTTTTCGATCATCAACATTTCTAGCCCATTCTGCATCTATGTAAGCATGAAGAGTAAGATAAACATTTTTGGGATACCATAAACCAAAATATTGAGTTCCTTGTGGATATTTAAATATTATTTTTATGGCCTAAAGATTTGACTCCTTTGGATTTTCTTAGAATCGTCCAACAATCCCAACTTCATGCATAATATCTGGTCTAGTAATAGTTAGATAAAGCAAAATTCCAATCATAGACATATACTCTGGTTTGTTTACCATGGGAGAATCATCATGAGAACTGAGGTTAAATTTTGTCACCACTGGAGTGCTTATAGGTTTGCAGTCTTCCATCCAATATTTCTTCAGGATCTGTTTGAGATATTTTGCTTATGAGAGAAATATGCCATATCTAGCTTGTCACACTTCTAAGAAAAGAAAATATGTTAGTTCCCCAAGTAAACACATTTCAAATTCTTGTTGCATAATAGACACAAATTTCTAACTCGTGGATTCTTCATTACTCCCAAAAATTATGTCATCAACATAAACAAGAATAATTAATAGTTTATCATTGTCAAATTTTGTGTATAATTTATCGTCTACAGATCCTTTTTTGAAACCTTGTTGCTGAAGATATTTTTCAAGACGATAGTACCATGCCTGAAGAGCTTGTTTTAGACCATATAGAGCCTTTTTGAGTTTTCAAACAAGTTTTTCATCATTTCCCAGAATGAATCCCTCTATTTGTTCTATATAAACTTCTTCTTCTAGATCACCATTGAGGAAAGAATATTTTACCTCCATTTGATAAACCTTGAATTGTTGAAAAATTGAAAAAGAAAGAAACATTATTATTGCTTCAAGTCTGTATAAAAGTGCAAATGTGTCTTCAAAGTATATAACTTCTTGTTGAGCATACCCTTTACAAACAAGTCAAAATTTATTTCTAATAACATCTCCATTTTCATTTAGCTTGTTTTTGAATATCAATTTTGTTCCAATAACATTTTTATCATGTGGTCTTGGAACCAATTCCCAAGTATTATTATTTTCAAGTTGATAAAGTTCTTCATTCATGGCCTGAATCCAGCATTCATCTTTACTAGATTGATTTACACTTTTTGGTTCAATGGTGGATAAGAATTCCAGATAAATGGGAGATCCTACAAGAGTTATTTTTGTTTGAACCCCTTATTCCTTTTATTCCAAAATTTGAGATTCTGGATGATTCTTTTGAACGTACCTGATGATGAAATCCATCATTAGACATATTTGGAGGGGTTAATGGTCACCTTTTTTCCTTGTTAGATCTCTTTTTCTTGCAGTTTTATTATTATTTGGTTTTATGATGCTCGTATAGGTGGTGATTAAGGCTAACATACTCTTAGTGCCTAATATGAGGTTGAGTGCAGAAAATCATGAATTATTAAAATTTTTATAAGGATACTATCATCAAGACTTGGAGGAGACAACAAGGAGAAATTATAAGAGGATTTTCCACTCTCGTTAACCCTCAAGGGTACGAAAAGGATCCCAAAGGTTCTCTCCAACAATTCAAATTCCAAAGGCAACCAAAGGATCCCCAAGGATTCTCTCTAGCAATTCGAAGTTCTAGAGATAGCCAAGCAACTAAAAGAAGAGTGCACTCAATCTTTGTTTACTTTGAGTTATGTGGACTCAATCACTATTTTCTAGGGAGTTGTTGGTAGTTTCCATTTAGAATAAATAGAGAAAATTAGAGCTACGAACGGTCAGAAATTTGTTGCAAGCTATTGATATTTTAATTATTTTACTCATTGATCAAACTTTGAGGATCCTATTGGGGAAGGAGAGCCTTCTGAATATTTCGAGGATCCTATTGGGGAAGAATAATAAGACATTTTTTCAACTGAGGGACCCGCTTCACCTATCTTAACCATGGCTGGGATCCAGAGAGCCTTTCCCATAAGAGAGGTAGATGGGGAAACTAAGATGAAAAACATTAGCCCCTCAACTCTTCTGCACTTTCATGGAATTACCTCTCAGGACCCTGACACATTCATGTTTGAATTTTATATTGTTTATAGGACTTATGACTACACCTCTAATGATCAAATGTTGAAGGTATTCCCATCCACTATTAAGGATGCAGCCTTGTGCTAATTCATGGGTCTGCTTGGGGATATCATCACTACTTGGGCACAGATGCAAGATACCTTCAACATAAAATAAAAATACTACTGTAGGTCCAAGGAAAATAAGGATGATATCTTTAGGATGACTCTAGGGCCAGATGAATCCTTAGAGGACTATGAGGACATGTTTCAATTGAACTATAAGAGAGCCAATTGTACTCTTGATCCTGAATCACTTAAACTTGTACTTCTTCTAGGGATTAGAGAAGAGATGATAGAAACCTTGAATACACTATTAGGAGGAGATATCTACCAACAACCCTATGAAACAATGAAAATTGTCTTCCAAAACCATTCTAGGGCATTTATGAAGAAGGACAAAGCTAGAAAAAGTGCATTCAATAACCCTTCCTCTTCCACCTCCATCAGACACGAGACTGAGGATATGTTGGAGGACTTCAAGAGTGACATGTTGCACACCCTTGCTTTGAAAATGGACACAATGCAGGTCAAAAGGAAGCAAGAGGAAGCAGAGAGAGTGCTAGCCATATTTTTTCCTAGATGTACCTGGAAGCACCCAAGAAATGAATGTCCACTGAATGTCATAGAGGTTTGTCTAGTCTAAGAGGAGAATCATGCCACAGAAAAGTGCCCCTCCTTACCTGGAATTAAATTTGTATATAGAGGTGGGGAAGAATTCCAGAGCAAATCTATTTCATCAACCAGATAATGCCTCAAGGGCCTTGGTCATATAGAAAAGGTATGCAAGGTGCACCTTACTCTTACTATCACAACAATCAGAGTTAAGCCATGCAACCTTGGTACACCCCCACTTCTCCATGCTGGTATACACCTCCTACTTGGCCTTACAACCATTCATATCATCCTCAGCCAGTAAACCAACCATTTTAGAAATATGTTCCACAACAAACTCAGTGGAACAATCCATCCCAAGGGTGGAGGCATCAAAAAAATCATCCACATGATATAATGCCTCCACCCCAACCTCAACCTCAGCTTAATCATGCTACTCCACCTAGGATAACTATACCTGGACAACCCAATATGAACCCAAACAATAGACAGGCACAAAAGGATCCCAGTGGAGAAACAGTCTATCCAGCTTATGTCATGGAGATACAGGAGGTTGATCCCAGGTTAGGAAGAGTACTCCCATAAAACCATCCTCCATATCCACCTGTAGAGGTTGAGGAGGAAAAGGAAGAAGGTAACACTTAGATCCAACCACCTCCTTTTCCTGAGCACTTGATCCACCCTAGTCAGCAAGCCCCAAAGGAGACTAAACTCCTAGGCGAATTGGAATTTTTTTGTGTAAATATACCACTTCTCCAGGCCATTAAGGATGTACCTATATACAATAGGCTCATCAAAGATAAGTTCTTCAAGAAACCTGGGAGATGGAAGACAGATACCCCCGCCATCAATGTTACGACAACTGTCTCACTGTTAGGTCCCTATATCACTAGTATAGTCCCTTATTATTGTTAGTGTAACCCCCTTATTGTTATTATTGTACCCTTGTAACCCCCATTTTGTTATTATTGTGCCCTTAAATTTTTATTGTTAGGTCGGCTAGGATTACATTGTGGCCCACTAGGATTACATTATGGCCCCATGGACTCCTATATATAGAAAGGAGGTTTTGTAAATTGTATCATCCAAGAATTGTTCATTTATATAATGTATTGGAGGTTTCCCCCTTGAAGTGGCTCATTTATAAGGCGTTGATATCTCTTTTCTTCTCTTTTTGGAGCTGGTTACACAACATTTGGTATCAGAGCTTTGGATTCTAGGGTTTCGCTGCTCCAAACAGGTCATCGTGGCATTTCCGCTATAAATTTTTTTCTACGAATTTTCAGAAGTTGAAATTTTTAGGGTGCGAAGCAGAAATCCTGAGGAAGATTTTCTAAAAATTTCAGAGCTTGGTTTGTAATATTTTCGGAGATATCATCTGTGGAATTTAGGTCTTTTTTTAAGCTCCTGAACAAGTCATCGTGGCATTTTCACTATAATTTTTTTTTCTACGAAGTTTCAGAATCTAAAATTCATATGGTGCGAAGCTGAAATCCTGAGAAAAGTTGTCAAAAAATTTCAGTGCTTGGTTCACAATATTTTTGGAGATATGATCTGTGGAAGGTAGTGCTTTTTCAGGCTCCTAAATTGCATCTTAAAGAGGTGATCGTGGGAAAAGTTCAATAAATATCTCTCTGGGCATCGGATTGGAGTGTTGTAAAAATTGGTCACAAGTACACAATCTTTAGTTTCTTGGCTATCAATTTCAGAGACAAAGGACGAAACAGTGACACATGGAAAGTCGTACAAGTTCGCTCTACTGAACCAGTCCATAACTAGGTCATTGTGGGAGATTGGACACAACATTTTCTTGGAGAATCCAAATCAGGTCAGACCTGTGGCATTCAAAAGAGAATTCAGAGGGCTACTTCAGTGCTGATTTTTAGATATTGAAGATCAGCAATCACATAGATAATACAATTTCAATATCGAGCTCCTCAAAGCAAGTAAAAGGTGTGTATTTTTTTTTCCGAATTGCATAAGTCTTGTTTGAAGAATCAAGTTGAGTTGATTGCAAGGGCATATTGTAGAATAGATATCAATATTGGAGTCTAAAATGGCCCCTAAAAATAATTCAACACCCATTAAGCCTTTAGAAGGCTCTACTATGACTCATGAAGACGAAAAATGGCAACATGACATATCAAAATTACAAGAGAAAGTGCAACAAATTTCGCTCTCGCAAAGAACAACAAAAAATGAAATGGAAGTTTTGAAGAAGGGCATGGAAACTAAGATGGATGGTTTGAAGAAAGGCGTGGAAGCTAAGATGAATGGTTTGGAAGCTAATATGGATGGCATGGAAGTGGGAATAGAAGCTAAGACGGATGACATGGAAGCTAAGATCGATGAAAAAATGAAAGACAACATGGAAAACATGAAGAAATATCTAAAAGTAGACATCGAAGGTTTGGGAAAGTTGATACAAGAAATGTTTCCTAATGGTGAAAATATAGTAGAGGAAACTCATGATGAGAACAAAATAAATGTTAATCGTGATTTCATAAACTCTATTGTTGGAGGGAAGAACCACCATATTCCAAAAATGGATATGAGGAAGTTTGATGGAAAGGATCCTGTAACATGGATACTACAGATGGAGCAATATTTTGATCTCCATAATGTGAAAAACACACAAAAGGTACGCATTGCAACTTTACATTTAGAACAAAATACATTTGTATGGTATCGATGGCTCTGCTCCCGTAAACAAATTGTCACTTGGTCAATTTTTACGGAGGAAATGATAGCACATTATGAGGATACAAAGGGAAACACCTTCTTTAGCCAATTGATAAATCGCAAACAAAAGGGTTTAGTGGGGTAGCACATTGACGACTTCCAAAAATTGAATATAAGGGTAACTGATATTCCAGAGGAACACAGGATCGATCTATTCATAGGTACTTTAAATGATAACATCCAACATGAAGTTCATGCTTTGGAACCGGATTCATTGGAGAAGACATTTAGGTTGGCAAGAAAAGTTGAATGTATAATAATGGCGACAAGGAAGCCTACCACTCAATTCTATAAAGAAGGAAGTGTTGCTACATCTAGATTTCCACAACCTACAAGGTTGACACCACAACAATTGGAAGAAAAAAGAGCAAAAGGGCTTTGCTACAGTTGTGATAGCAAATACACTAAAGTTCATAAGTGTGCTGAGAAGAAATTATTTTACATAGATTGTGAAGAGGAAGAATAAAATGAACAAGAAGAGGATATACACCTGGAACCAGCCCTAGAAGAGGAAGAAATGAATCTGACCATATCGTGTAATGCACTGGCAGGAATTACCACTCCTCAAACTCTCAAGATACAAGGAAAAATCAAGAAGAAAAAGGTAATAGTGTTGATTGATTCAGGTAGCACCCATAATTTTATTCATTATAAGGTAGCCAAGGAATTAAATTGTTTCCTATACCCAGCACGAGAATGTCAAGTGATGGTTGCAAATGGAGGAACTATAAATTGCTCTGGAAAATGCCATAATATCAAGCTAACCATGGGGGAATGTGTATTGAATAGTCCAATGCTTTCCATTCCTATGGGAGGTGCTGATGTTGTACTAGGAGTACAATGGTTACAATCTTTGGGGACAGTAGCTTTTAATTTTCAAGAACTTTTCTTGAATTTTTTTTCAGAAGGAAAGGAAGTCGAATTACGGGGTATTGAACGGAAGCCAGGAAGGAGAATAAGCTCTAATGTCATCACAAAGCTTCTAAAGAAAGAAAAATGAGGCGTAATTGCACAATTATGCTCACTAGAAGCTCCGACATCAAAATAATCTATTTCTGCAGATCTCCAACAAGTCTTGGAAAATCATTCCAAGGTGTTTGAAACTCCCAAAGGACTCCCACCTATTCGTGATCATGATCATGCTATTCATTTGATTCCAAGAAGTGTTCCTCCAAACATCAGGCCTTATATATATCCCTACTTCCAAAAGAGCGAAATTGAACGTATGATTGAAGAAATGTTAGAGGCGGGTATAATTCAACCTAGTCAAAGTTCTTTCTCTGCTCCTGTAGTTTTGGTACACAAGAAGGATGGATCATGGCGAATGTGTTCGGATTATAGGGAGCTAAATAAGCTCACCATTAAAGAAAAATTTCCCATTCCTGTGATTGATGAATTATTGGATGAATTACATGGAGCAATTTATTTTACCAAGTTGGATCTTCGTTCAGGATATCATCAAATTAGAATGAAAACTGAAGATATTAAAAAAAAAACATTTCGAACTCATGAGGGTCATTATGAATTTTTGGTCAGGCCTTTTGGTCTTACCAATGCACCTTCTACATTTCAAGGGTTGATGAATTCCATTTTCAAACCCTTCCTTAGAAAATTTGTGCTAGTATTTTTTTATGATATAGTAATCTACAGCAGGTCTTGGAAGGATCATGTTGAACATGTTGACAGGGTGCTCAAACTATTGCAGGAGAAACAATTATATGCAAAAAAATACAAATGTTTCTTTGGAGTACAAGAGGTGGAATATCTGGGTCATATTGTATCTCATGAGGGTGTTAAATTAGACCCTAACAAAATTAAAGCCATTAAGGAGTGGAAAGTCCCCACAACCATAAAGAAGTTGCGAGGATTTCTCGGGTTAACAGGGTATTATCGCAACTTTTCTAAGAATTATGGGAGAATAACAGCACCTCTAACAACATTATTGAAGAAAGATGCATTTTCATGGACTCTTGAAGAAACTAAGGCCTTTGAACGTCTTAAGGAGGAAATCTGCCTAGCACTGGTCTTAGCTACGCCAAACTTCACAAAAACCTTTATTGTGGAATGTGATGCCTCAGGAAATGGAATTGGTGTAGTTTTAATGCAGGAAGGAAGACCCATTGCTTGTGAAAGTCGTCCAATCAAACGAAAGTATTTACAGAAACCTATTTATGAGAAGGAAATGTTAGCAATACTGCATGCACTAAAGAAATGGCGAAATTACCTAATGGGAAGACACTTCAAGGTAAAAACTGATCATGATAGTCTTAAACACTTTTTGGAACGAAGACTATCGTCAGAAGAGAAGCAAAAATGGGTCACAAAGATGTTGGGTTATGACTTTGAAATAATCTACAAAAAGGGAAAGCTTAATGTTGTTGCAGATGCACTCTCAAGAAAGAATGAAGAGGTGGAAGCATTGCTTTGTGCCATTTCTATTATCCAACCAGATTGGATAACCGAAGCAAGAGATGAATGGAAGAAGGACAAAGATGTATGGACACTCATTCAAAAGTTGCGGCAAGATCCTAGTACATCTGATACATTTAGTTGGAAAAATGATTCCTTATGGTACAAAGATCGCTTATATCTTTGTAAGAATTCCCAACTAAAACAAAATATTCTTTTGGAATTGCACACTTCTCCTTTAGGAGGACACTCAGGATTTTTAAAAACTTACCATAGGGTGAAGAAAGAATTTTTTTGGGATGGCCTTAAATCTGATATTAAAAAGTTTGTGGCGGAATGTTTGGTTTTCTAGTAGAATAAAGTGGAAACAATTAAGACCCTGAGACTTCTACAACCTTTATCCATTCCAAGTTAACGTTGGGAGGAGATTTCAATGGATTTTATCACAGGTTTACCTAAGTCCGAAGGAAAGAGTGTCATCATGGTGGTAGTTGATAGACTTACCAAGTATGCACACTTTGTGCATTATCTCATCCATTAAAGCAAGCACAACTGCTACTACATTTATGGACAAAATTCAAAAGCTACATGGAAACCCAAGGGTTATTGTGAGCGACAGAGATCCCATTTTTACTAGAAATTTTTGGACGGAGTTATTTTCTTGTTTGGGTACTCAATTAGCTCATAGCTCATCTTATCATCCTCAATCTGATGGTCAAACTAAGATCGTAAATAAATGTTTGGAAGGATATCTTCGTTGTTTTGTATCTGATAAACAAACACAATGGGTCAAGTGGTTACCTCTTGCTGAATGGTGGTATAACACTTCCTTCCATATTGCAGCAAAAATGACCCCATTTATGGCACTTTATGGATATCGTCCACCATCCATCACATCATCTTTAAGAGAAAATTCGAAGGTTCAAGCAGTGGAAGATCACATCGAGCATCAGCAAGAAATTCTCCAACTCTTAAAGGATAACCTGAATTTGGCACAAAATCGAATGAAACAACAGGCAGATCAACATCGTAGCGAGAGAAGTTTTGATGTAGGAGATTGGGTATTTTTACGGCTACAACCATACAAACAAATGTCCCTCAAGCAAGCAAAGAAGGATAATAAATTATCGCCAGAGTACTATGGTCCTTACAAGGTGTTGCAAAAGATTGGCACTATGGCATACAAATTGGAGCTTCCTGCTTCTTCGCGAGTACATCCAATTTTCCATGTTTCATGCTTAAAGAAGGTTATCGGTGAAAATCTTCCAGTTCAAACAATATTACCAGAACTTGATGAGGAAGGAAAAATCATATTGGAACCTGAAGTGGTCACAGAAACAAGAACTCGACAACTACGGAATCGATCAATTTCAGAGTATCTCATCAAGTGGAAGAACTTACCCACTGAAGATTCTACATGGGAGGATGAGAATTTTATACAGAAGCACCAGGAGCTACTCAAGTGTTGAGGACAACACTTTTTTGAAGGAGAGGGGCATGTTAGGTCCCTATATCACTAGTATAGTCCCTTATTATTGTTAGTGTAACCCCCTTATTGTTATTATTGAACCCTTATAACCCCCATTTTGTTATTATTGTGCCCTTAAATTATTATTGTTAGGTCGGCTAGGATTACATTGTGGCCCACTAGGATTACATTATGGCCCCATGGACTCCTATATATAGAAAGGAGGTTTTGTAAATTGTATCATCCAAGAATTGTTCATTTATGTAATGTATTGGAGGTTTCCCCCTCGAAGTGGCTCATTTCTAAGTCGTTGATATCTCTTTTCTTCTCTTTTTGGAGCTGGTTACACAACACTCACCTAATGGTGGGGAAGGTGATATTTATAAAGTACCTGGACCTTGGTAGTCTATTTGTTGATGTGCATATAGATGGTGTTATAGTCACCAAAAATATGATTGATAAAGGGGTTGCCATCAAGGTCATGACCAAGGAAACTATGGTCAAACTTAATCTCCAAGGGACTTTGAGGAAAACCACAATAGTTCTGCAACTTGCAGATCGGTCCACAGTAACTCTAGAAGGAGTTGTTGAGGATGTTATGGTTACCATTGACTCTTGGGAGTATGATCCTACATATTCCTAGTCTTGCAACCAAAGAGAAAGTTTAATGGCTATCCCCTCATCTTAGGGAGACCTTGGTTAGCCACTGCAGATGCTTATATTAGTTGTCAGGCCAGAAACATGACTATCAAAAATGGGCCTTTGTCTAAACATCTAGTTTTATATCCTCTAGCCCAACCTTCCATTGATCATGATCTCCCTATATGATTTGAAGATGAAGAAGATGAGTTATATAACATTGCCCCTATGTGTACCATATATGATGTTCTTAGAGGGGCGCAACTTGATGAAGATGAACTCATCGACCATGCCATTCAAAATGAGTCTTCAACTAAAATTCCTCTCGAAACCTTAGTAAAAGAGTCTAGAAGCCAAACTTGGATAGACGTTCACCCAATTGTGTCAACCTCTAAAGCCACCAAGGGTATTGATTTTGGCCCATCCAAATATATGAAATCAACCTAAACCTCTCAAATGAAGAAGAGAAGAAGTTATGCTAGCTTTTGAAAGAGAATATAGATGCATTTTCTTGGGATTACAAGGATATGAAAGGGGTGCATCCTTCAGTGTACAAAAATAATATTTACATCAAAGAATGATGAAATCTAATGAGACAACCCCAAATAAGGATGGACCCGGCTCTGAAGGAAATAGTCAAGGAAGAGCCACAAAAACTATTGGATGTAGGGTTCATATATCCTATATCCAACAGTGAGTGGGTATCTCCTCTTGTCCTAGTCCTAAATAAGAATGGGAAGTGGCGAATTTGTGTTGATTATCGAGAACTTAGCAAAGCCACCAAGAAATACCATTTCCCTTTTCCCTTTATAGACCAAGTCCTAGATGGGTTCAGTGGATACAATCAGATTCAAATCAGCCCTGAAGACCAAGATAAGACTACTTTCACCTACACTTGGGGTACCTTCGCTTATGAATTCCTACCGTTTGGGTTGTGCAATGCCCTAGCTACCTTCCAATGAGCTGTCCTAAGCATCGTTTCTGAGTTATTCCATGACTCTGTCGAAATCTACATGGATGATTTCACACTATATGGGAATTACTTCCAGGAAGCTCTCTCCAATTTGGGTAAAGTACTAAGAAGGGGCATTGAGATGCATCTCTCCTTGAGCCCATAAAAGTGTGAATTCCTGAAGAAAGCAGGGTTTTTATTACGACACTCCATATCCCAAGCAACAATATAGGTAGACCTAAATAAAATCACTATCATCAAAAGAGTACCTTCTCTTCAAAATCAGAAAGATGTCAAGAGTTTCTTAGGATTAGATGGTTACTATAGAAGGTTCATCAAAGATTTTAGCAAGATGGCTTAACCATTGTTTGGGTTATTGGCCAAAGATTTTGAGTTTATTTGGTCTGGTCCTTGTCAAGAGGCTTTCAAGATAATTAAGGAAAATTTGACTACTACCCCCATCCTTTGAGGTCCAAATTGGACTCTACCTTTCCACATCCACACTGATGCATCCGAAAAATCTGTAGGGGTAGCATTAGGAAATTTAGAGGAAAAAATCCCTTATGCCATTTATTTCATCAGAAAGAACTTATCCAAGGCCGAATTGAATTATACTATTACTAAGAAGGAGATGTTAGCCATTTTCCATGCTTTGAACAAATTCGGGAATTACGTAACTGGATATAAGACCTTTTTTCACATTGATCATGCATCCATCAATTATTTAATGAACAAACTAGATGTTAATGCTAGGACAATTAGATGGTTGTTACTTTTGTAGCAATTCAATTTGACTACTGTTGATAAACCTGGATAAGAGAATGTTGTTGTAGATTTTCTGTCCAGGTTCGCTCTCCCTACAGGTGAAGAAGGAATGGTGGATGACCAGCTTCCAGATGAGTATCTCTTTTCTATATCAACACTCTCCACATGGTTTGCTGATATAGCCAACAACTTGGTTGCTAGGAGACTCCCTCCTAATTTTTCATTTAGGGAGAGGAGAAAAATCATCAGAAAAAGTGCCCCTTTCACATGGATTGGGGGAATCCTTTCCAAGTTAGGCCCTGATCAAATCCTAAGGATATGTGAGAGGGAGGAAGAATTTTTTGATATCCTCTTTGAATGTCATGCCAATCCATGTGGAGGCCACTTTTCTGCAAAGAACTACTTACAAAGTTTTGGAGGAATGATACTATTAGCCTACCCTTCACCAAGATTCCAGAAGATACACCAGCAGGTGTGACTAGTGCTAAAGGATGTGGAAACCCATGCAAAGGGATGAGATGCCTTTGCATCCTCAGGTGGCTTTTGATCCATTTAACAAGTGGGTCATGGAGTTTGTTGGACCTATCATTCCTTCATCCGAGAAAAAGAAGTATATCATAGTCTGCACTAATTACCTGACAAAGTGGGCTGAAACAAAAGTGGTGAACATAGAAACTAAGGAGAAAGTAGCATAATGTCAGAGGGAGAATGTGTTTCACAAGTTTGGGTACCCCAGAGAAATAGGCATTGATTAGGAAGCACAATTCACCTCTCACCTCATTGAGAATATTTTGAGGAAGCATGAGATTAAGCATAGAACTTCTACTTCCTATCACCCTCGGGAAGTTGGCCAAGTTGATGTAACTAACAGATTTTGAGAGAGCATCCTCACCAAGTTTGGGAGCAACAGTAGAAAATATTGGGTAGGCAGATTGATAGAAGCTAATTGGGCCTACAACACTACTTGGAAGACAACAACAGGATTCACTCCTTAAAAAATAGTCTATGGTAAGAAGGCTCTACTTTCAGTTGAGTTTGAATTCAATACTTTAAGAATGGCAGCTAAATTAAATCTAGATCTATCAAATTACCAAAAAGAGAGGTTTTTGAAGCTAAATGGGTTGGATGAGTTCAAAATGGAAGCCCTTCTTCACACGGAGGTAATTCAACTACAAAGGAAGGTCTGGCATGACAAGATCATCAAATAAAAGACCTTCCAAGAAGGAGATTGGGAGTTTATGTATGATTCAAGATTTAAATATTTCAAAGGAAAGTTGATGACAAGATGGTTGGGACCTTACACAGTGGAAAAATGTTTTGATAATGGTGCAGTTCAAATCAAAACCATAGATGAGTAAGGAATCCCCTTGGTTTTCAATGGTCATATAATTAAAATTTACAAGAAGCCTTTGTTAAGGGAAGATTTCATAAATTCAATAAGAAGAGAGGTGTATGTGATGGGAAACTCCATAGTTTCCAAAACCTCCTTTAAAAAAGGAGAAAGTAAAATAAATATCCATGGGCGAAAACCTCTCTAACGAACCCAAGGCAAGCTTGTGGGTTGAAAACCTCGATAGAGGCAGCTCACTTGCTCTTAAAAAAAAAGAGAAAAAAAGAAGAAAAAGAGAATAAATATCCATGGGTGAAAACCTCTTTGAGGTGCCCAAGGAAATTTTGTGGGTTGAAAACCTCCTTGGAGGCAACCCACTTTCTTTCAAAAAAAAGAAAAATACAAAAAAAAAAAAAAAAATACATCTGAATTCCTACGTTTTCTGTGTTTGCTATTTTGCATGTTATTAATGGTTTATGAAAACACATGGGAGCATTCATCTTCTTTTCCCTTCTTATATTTTACCATCCATCCCATCATTCACTCCATTCATTTTCATAACTTCCTCCATCACCTCCATACACCATATCCCTCCATTACTGAGCACAATGTAGCAAGGAAAGCAAAACACAGGCTGCTACAAGTACCAGGGAATTCCTATAGTGCAAAAATATTTTCATGAACAACAATGAAAAAGAAAGAGAGGATATAATAAAGTGAACCCCAGGAAAGACAAGAGTGCCACCCATAGCATCTGGAGCACCCCCATGCATCATCTACAATGGGGAGAAACAATGAGAAAGATCAACATCTCACTCAGAGAGTTTCTCATTCAGCAAGTTGCTCACTTAGAAAACATGAAAATAAGGAAGAAAACAGCATATAAGAGGCTTCTCTCCAAATTCCAGCTCCTGCAAATGCCTTGACAACAACAAGTAAACTTAGGTATAGCTTCTCACCCCTCGTTATGCATCCATAATAGCCAGAAATAATTAAATTTGTAGACTTAGATTTTAAGGGGAAAAAAGCTGGCTAACTAGCTTGGCCACTGTCGTGAAGTATGACTAGGGAGAACTACAAAGTCATGCCACCTGGGCATGCAAAAGAAAAAGATTAAATCAAGTCAAGTAGAGGAGAAGGAGAGGAGGAGAGACACCGTACCCACCATTTAATAATAAGAAGGTCCAACTGTATAGAACATGAACTGGAGCTAAGTCGAGTTACATAAGCTCATCAAAATTAGTTGCACAGTATAATAAAAAGAGATCTTGTATCATCGAAGCCAGTGAATTGAGAATTTTTTAGGGAAAGAGACCAAAGGGAGACCGCAACATAATAGTACCATGATTGGGATATTTATTTGAACAACGTGCAACAGCAACAACAAAACAACATCACTAGCAATCGAACTAGCTTCTGAAGTTTACCACAAATCAGACATAGTAGCAAGGGACGAAGGGAAGATTTTCTCCTAGCCTTAGAGAATAAAGAGAGGAAGGAGAAGAAGAGCCAGCAGAAGAACTAGAAGAAGAACAATAAGAAGAGGAACCAAAAGAGGAACACGAAGAAGAAGATGAAGAGACAAAGGGCCAAGGAGAAACATAAGAAATGGAAATAGAGACATAAGTCATAAAGGTAGCAGAAACCGAGCAAGAAGCAGACTCACAACACAAAACCACATCCCCTCAAGATAAAGAGGTAGTTGCCACCTTCTCTCTTGTGAGTGAAAAGAGAAAAAGGAAAACCTCTATGTATTTCAGAGATGATAAGAGTCAGTGGATAAGTCAGAGAGAGAAAAAAATTCCTCCCATGAGATCGACTATCATTGAAGAATCATCAAGGGAGGAGGAAAGAATTGAAGAAATAGTTATCAAGGAGAAGCTTTAGAAGGCATAGTTAGAGAATGTAGCATTGAAAGAGAAATTGTATCAAAAAGGGAAGCAAGTAGCCACCATGGCAGACTTGTGCATAGAATCCCTTTAGCACAGATTCCCTTCTAAATCATATGCTGTGTATCTCAAGGAGAAATGAATCCTATTTCAAATCAAAACTCTTGCCTCCCATGGATCCCTACCTTTCCAAGATTGTAGGAAATTCATGGATTTATAAAAGAAAGCTAACATGACTGATAAGGAAAATATGCCAGAGTTTTACGTGCATAGCCTTGTGCTTAAAAATCTAGATACTTGGGACCCCAATCCTGCAATGGGGGATATGCACTTGATGGATTTAGTATCTTGGATGATGAAGGAGGAAATTATAGAAAAAGAGATATGGAGGGTCATGAGAGGAATAAATAGAGAATCCCTACATCTCAGACCATAATTGTTGAACCTAAGAGGATTCATCCTTAACCATTGAGAGATTGAAAGGTACCCTGAACTAGTTGAAAGATACCTTCAGACTCAAACACAAGTAATAGGCAACTTTGATGATGTTTCTAGGTAGATAGAAGATGAGTACATTATGACCAGCTAGAGGAGATGGAATATCCCCCCTCATAGCCTCAAGAACAAAAAGTACCATACTCCAGAAAGACTGAGGGGTGCATTGGAAAGGGAACCATTATACAAGAGGGCCATGCAAGCCAAAAATATCTAATGGTTGGGGCTAAAGCTCAACTCATCTTTATTGCTGGGGATGAATGATGAAAAGAACACAGATGCACAAGATAGAAAAGGGGATAATGAAAAAAATAATAATGGTTTTTACCTCATTGGGGAAACTCCCACACTTCTTCCTCAGGAAATGAGGGGGCCTATCAAAGTCTTGAATGAAATGCAAGAGGACGAGTAGTTTCTCAGAGGATGAGCAACCATTTAGTAGGGGGTTATGATTAGCTCCATCATTAGACATATTTGGAGGGGTTAATGGTCACCTTTTTGCCTTCTTATATCTCTTTTTCTTGCATTTTTATTTTTATTTGGTTTTATGATGCTAGTATAGTTGGTGATTAAGGCTAACATATCCTAAGTGCCTAATATGAGGTTCAGGGAAGACAAACATGACTTATTAAAAATTTTATAAGGATTTTAACATCAATATTTGGAGGAGACATGAAGGAGAAATTATAGAAGAATTTTTCACCCTCCTGGACTCTTGCAGCCAAAGGATCCCAAATATTCTCTCCATAAATTTGAATTCCAAAGCCATCCAAAGAATCCCCAAGGATTCTCTCAAGAAATTCGAAGTTCCAGAAGAAACCAAGAAACCAAAAGACGAGTGCACTCAACCTTTTTTTACTTGGATTCAAGTGGACTCAATCACTATTTTATAGGGAGTTGTTGGTAGTTTCCTTGTAGAATAAATAGAGCAAATCTAGAGCTAGGAAGTGTCAGAACTTTGTTGCAAGCTATTGAGCATTTATTATTTTCAGTGATCAAACTTTCAGAAATGTATGAGGATATTCTTTTATGAAATGAGCAGAATGATTTCATTTCACTGATTTAAGTTTGAGAGAGCTAGGCTTGTGGGTTAGGGCCCAATCCATGTGCCTTAGCCTCTCTATTTTATTTGTTCTCTGCTTTCTATCATTTCATTAGCTCCACTTGTGATAATTTCGTTTATGTTTCATTATTGTTTAGTTTTTTATTTTAGTTTCATTGTTGTAGTTATTCATTTGCATACGAAGAGTAATAGAGTAGAGGAAAAATCCAAAATTTGCGGTCAAGCCTTACACTCTCATCTTTTTTAATAGAGTTTGAGTAGGGTTGACCTCTGCACAGGCCATAAAAAAATGATTTATGTTCACTTTTTTAACCACACATTTTGTCTATTTTCGTGCATGAATTAACAGGTTTGATTGCAGGAATAAGTTTCAACAATCCCAGAAAATTTCTCCAACACCTCCCGCTTCATCTTCCATTTTTCTTCCATCTCTACTATTACACTCTCATATATTGTGTTACACCCCTGTGCATAGTGGTTACACCTTGTATTCCTTCCTTTTATCTTATCGCATATACCTCACCCTTTTTATTTTGAAAAGCTCCACAAAAACCTTAAAATTCACCTTCTATCCCTTCTTTTCCCTTTGCGCAACTACCACAACCATTTTAACTTGAAAACCCTCAAACACTTTAAAGTTTGACCTCTTCCTTTCCTCCTTAAAATTCCTTCCATCGCACTTTGCACTTTACAACCTTTTCCTGAACAACACTTCCATTATCCCTCCAACTTTGTGATATTGCGATTGCGATATCACATTTCACACTTCAAATTTTTTATCTCATTGCATTTCAAACTTTGCAGTTTTTTCCACATTGCATTTCACAAATTTCAGCCTTACCACAATCACATTTCACAACTTTTCCCCTTTTCCTTTAACACTCTCCGCCTCAAATTCCGATTGAGATATCGCCTCGTACTGCACCACCCGTCCCACCACCACGTCATCCGGCTCATTGTAAATCGAAGATCACACTTTTTATTTATTTCATTCACACTTACCGCTCCTATCTGTTGATTGCGATATCACTCCATACTCCACCACTAGTCCCACTGCCACGTTATTTGACTCATCAAAAATCACAGATCTCACTTTTTATTTTTTTTCATTAACACTTACCGCTCCTATATTCCGATTGCGATATCGTTTCGTACTCTTCCACTGGTCCCACTGCCATGACATCTGTCAAATCACACATCGTAAATAACACTTTTTATTTTTGTTCTTCTTAACCTTTACAGCTCCAAACACTAATTGCGATCAACCTCTGTCGCAACTCCGCCATCACATTTTTTAAATAATTCCACTCCAAATATTTTTTGCGCCATAATAAAAGCTTTAATAAGTTTTAAACCTGCTCTTTCCACCTCTAAACCTTTTTTCATGTGTTGAGCCCTCCATTAGCACCTTTATACCTTTCATCTCCAAGCTACAAATCAAAACTTTTTCAATGAGAATTAAGTCATGGATAGCTTAGCTACATGGTTAGTTGAATGGTAGATAGAGCATAAGATAAGTAGGGTGTGTTTAGCCAATTGGCCAAGTTAAGTGTGGTTAAAATTAGTTTCCTTTCTACAATTTAGTTTAGTTTCCTTTTTTTAATTTCCTTTCAGCAATTTAGTTTAGTTTCATTCCTGTCATTCCTTTTCAACAATTTAATTTAGTTTCCTTTCTGTCATTTCCTTCCAGTAATTTAATTTTCAGTTTTTATCATAGTTAAGAAATAACACCCTTATGCAAAGCAGAAGAGGATGACATGAACATAATGCATCTGTTGTGTATATAGAACTGTCACCTCCAATTTTTTACAAACCTCGGGTTGATAAATTAAAGTAGGGAAGCCTCTGGGAGTTGCAGCACTCTTGGTGCAATACCGAGGATCACCATCTGGATGGAGCTTTTCCCAATATATCTTCTTTTGGTGCTTCATTGGTTTCTCCTTCTATATTTTTGTTATTTTATGAGGGAAAATATACATCATCATCACCTTCATCTATTGTTATTTCGCTTTTGAGAGCTGTGAGAGATTCATCAATTACAACATCAATATATTCAAAAATATTCCAAAGTGTTTTATTGTAGCATTTGTATTATTTACTTCTAGAAGAGCAATCAAGAAATATTCCTTCATCTGATCTAGGCTAAAACTTGCCAAGTTTCTCATCATTATTTTTGATAAAAAAATTTCTTCCAAAAACTCTTAAATGCTTCAGAGTGGGAATATTACCATACCAGAGTTCATAAGGAGTTTTATCACTGTTTACATGAACATGAGCCGTGTTGAGAATATTTATTGCAGTATGCGCTGCTTCTCCCCAAAAGGTGACAAGAGTCCCAAATTCATCAAGCATATCACGGGCCATTTGTTGAACAGATATGTTCATTCTTTTTTCCACACCATTTTGTTGTGGAGTTCTAGGTATAGAAAACTATCTTTTTATGCCATATTGTTCACAAAAATCAAAAATTCATCTGATATGTATTCTCCTCCTCATTCAGATCTAATACATTTTATTTTTATATCTAATTCATTTTCAACCAAAGCTTTGAAGATATTAAAATTTTCAAACGCTTCATCTTTATGTTTCAATAAACCGATCCAACACATTCTAGAAAAGTCATCAATGAATACGATATAGTATTATTCTCCAAGAGCTGAATTTTTCCTTACATGACCACATAAACCAGTATGTATAAGTTCAAGTGGCTTACTTGTTGATCCTTCTTTGGCATTAAATTGCAACTTTGTTTGCTTACCGAATTGGCATGATTTGCATATGGTACTTTTGGGTAAAGTGATGTTGGGTAGATCATGAATAGCTTTGAGCCTAATTGATTTTCTTATTTGAAAAAAGCTCAAATGTCCCAATCCTCTGTGCCAGAACCATTTTTCTATAGATATTTCTATATAGCATTGCTCTTGGACACCTTTCAATATGTACAAGTTGCTTGGTGTTCCTGTTCCTTTTATTACAGTCTTTTCTGTGTTAAATTCACGAACCTCACACTTTGTTGAACGAAAGAAAAATTCATTTCCTTGATCATAAATTTGACTCACACTCAACAAGTTATGCTTCAATCCATGAACATACATACCATTGTTAGATTTAAATTTTTCTTTTAGAAAAACAGACCCTTTACCCTTAATGATAGCAGGAGAGTCTTTATCACCTATCATGTGTTTTTAACATGTGCTATCAATGTACCATTGATTTTCTTCTCCTTCTGCAAATAAAGCTATTCCGCAACTTTCAAACTATAAGTCCTCCTTTATCTATACCTTGGAACTTATGGATATATGTGCTTTTGGCTGAAGTTTGCTCCTACATTTAGATTCTTCATGTCGAAAGTTATTGTGAAATGAACATTCAATTTTTCCTTGAATAGGAGAAAAATTGTTATAAGTGTTATTCCTTGTTCTTGTCTCATTTATTTTCTTTCTTACTTCTATGGTCATAATGGTTTTGTATGCAAGACATTGAGAAACATTATGACCAAAATTATGACATGAGAAACATTTTCCATTAAAAAAGAAATTTATGTGATCATAGAAACTTCTATTGTTGTTAACCTTTTGATTGATATTCCCATTATTGTTAATCCTTGAATTGGAGTGATCATGCTTAACCTGGGCATTGTATTTGTTCTTTTGCTGAGTGACAAAGTTTTTCTAGCTGGGTTTAGCTGCATTTAGATAGCTTGTAGCTAAAGAATGAGAAGATTCACTGATATATCCAAGGCCTATCTTCACAAGAGGAGAGCGTGAACCTTGATAATTTAATCTAAGGTTTCAGATCCTTTAACAAATCTAATATTTAAAGTTTTTACTTTCTCAATTTCCTTTCTTAGACTTACTATTTCGCATTCTAATTTCTCATCGTGCTTCTCATTTTCTATGAGTTGATTCTTTAGATTATCTATGGATATTTTGTTCTCTTCCAAACATATTTTGAGTTGACTGATTTCTTCAAGAAAATCATTTTCTTCTAAAGCATCCATAAAATTATCTTTAGCCTCACTAGAGTCTTTTTCAAATGCCATGATCAATCTAATATCTTGATCAGATTCTCCTTCTTCACTATTTGATAGACCATCACTATCTTCTTGAGTATAGTAATTTTTTCTTTTGATAAATCATTTCTTATTACCTTTTTCTAAATCCTTTCCCTTTTCATGATGATCTATATGAGGACATTTAGCAGTGTAATGACCAACTCTTCCACAAGAAAAAAATTTGAAAGGAAGCTTACCTTTGAACCTTCCAGTGCCAAGTTGAAGTTTCTCTACAAAATTTACCTCATCTTCTTCTGATACATACCTTGGTTATTTTTTTTCTTCCTTGTCCTTTCCTTTTGCAAAAGCTCTAAAAGAAACTTATTTGAATTCTGATGGACCTCCTTTCCTCATTTCACACGCATTCAGAATACAATGAAGTTGAAAAACAGTAAGAGCCTATAGATATTTATTTTCTTCAATAGCAGACACTTTTGAGTTGAATTTAGGAGTCATATACCTTAGCAATTTTTCTACTAGAGTGGTGTCACTTATGACTTCTCCTAGATTTCTCATATGATTTACAATCTCATCTAGACGTAAAAAGAAACTAGCAATAATTTCATCATTATGCATTCTAGGATTTTAATATTGAATTTTGAGAGTTTGGAGTTTAGCACATTTTACCTCGGCATCACCTTCATAGCTCGGAATGATTTTTTCCCATATCTCCTTTTCTGTATTTAACTACATGACTTTGACAAATTTTGCTTTAGGCAGACTTCCCTATAATGCATTAAAAAAAAATTCATTGGTTTCATCGTTATTCCTTGTTGCTGGATCTGTTGAAACTGTTGTTGGATATTGTTAACCACCTTCAACTATATCCCAAACATCTGCTCCAAGAGACTGAAGGTAGGATCTTATCCTTGTCTTCCGGAAGATTAATTTTTTTTTTTTGAAGAGTGGCAGTCTGATAGATGTTGTCTCATCTTGATTGCTCATCTTATATGATCTTCCTTCTAGTGATTAAGTTTCTTCAGAAGGACCTGCTCTGATTCTAATTGTTGGGAATAATACAAAGAGGGAGGGAGAGGGGGTGGGGCGGTTGAATTAGTATTTACAAGAATCAGAATCTTTTACTTTTCTTTTTATGATTTCTATACGTGACTTTGATTAGCCCAAATAGTGTATGTATGTGACTATTCTAAAATAAAATTGGGTATACCCAAATAAATTACTACTCAGGTAAATATTAAGAAACATTAGTGAGGCCAGATCATCGGTTATGAACTAGATATATAGGCAGTAAACATGTGCAGTAATAACATAATAAAAAATCACACAAGAGCATCACACATGAACACTAAGATTTAAGGTGGAAAAAAAAGTCGGGAGAAAACCACCATTGTTGTCATCTCTATATTCAATATTTATTATATAGAAAACTACTTACAATGTTATACTGATGCAAAAATCATATCAGTATGCAGGCACCCACTTGCAGAAGGTTGCAACCTTATCTCATTCTCCAGTTGCTACTGGAAGGGAGCTCCAACCCCCTGATATTGTTTACTAGCTATGACTGGAAGAGAGCTACAACCCACTGAACAATACACCGACTTCTACTGGAAGAAAGATTCTACTTCCATAATGAAAGCCTCAACCCTCAAAACCCACTGTAGACCATGTTTCATCATTTTTTACACTAGATCCAATAACTTCAATAGAACTCAATTTGTAGATCAACATTGATAACCATAAATCAAACTTTAAACAGAACAGTGAGATCACTGTAATTAGAGTTGAACCCATACTACTGCATCAACACTCTGAATCAACTGCAACCATAATCATTCATAAAACAAAATGTATACTCTACTTCACTTACTGAAACCTGCGTACATATGCACTTTCCCGTGGAAAAACCTAGGTATATATCTTTATATAATGAATTTAGGAAACTGATTAGACTCACAATAGACAAGAAAAATTTACGCATACTTTTTCAGAATTTCAAAACCCTTAAGTAAAAAACATCCATCATATTCAATCACCCAGTCACTGATCATATTTATACATAATAAAATAGAAAAATAAACAATATTCAAACAATCTAGATCATCCTGAAGACATAATTGACATACAACATAAATATAGTAGAAATTATCAGAAATTATCTTCAATAATATTCAAAAAAACCTTAACTTCCATACGCGCTTTTGTTGAAATTAACCCGTGTGTACACGCTCTTTCACTGTGATGAAACAACGTATATATATGTAAATATTTCAGAGCTGCGTAACATTTTAGATTAAAATACTTACTGAGATTATATTGTTCACTTTAGAAAACATGCACTAGATCACAGATCTAAAAATCTCACAAACAGTTCAAGTAAATACATAGTCATTTCAGGTCCAGAGATCCTGATCCATAATTATATTCATAAGTGCATCATTATTTCAAATCTATTAATAAACCGTAACCCATTCCATGCATTAATACTTCAGAGCGAAGTATTCAATCAAAAACCCATACTTTTACACAATTTTTGCACTATGAGCTTCTTCTCCTTATATATTTTAATCATTTCCCAATACCATGAGCCAAAAATACACAAATGTCGACATTATTCTTGGACTGAATCAAATAAACGATACAATTTTGAATACCATGGGCTAAAACCATGGTAAGGACCCCTGGTATAATAAACTAGGTGTGTAAGTACATACGCGACTTGGATTCTTCGTACCCACGTGTATACATGACTTCTCTTCATAAAAACTATGTATATAGTAATTCTGGATGTATACGTGGGTTTCCTTTATCAAACCTGTGGGCACACTCGATTTTCCTTCATCAAACCTACATATACATTGTCAAATATTACCTTTATCATTTCTTTGTCACTATCTGGAATTCCTTTTTCTGTCACACCTGAACTGAACTGTAGATAGACCATTTTTACATCTTTAACAATTAGGTTTCTATCAAAATGGAAACTCATCAAGGAGGTTTCCATCAAGGACAACATATCATTATATTACATCATAATGCCAATAGTTAAGTGACACGAAATCTAATTATTTGAATTTAGGTGCCAAATCACTCGACCAAATATTTCACTCCCCCGAATAATTAACTAACTGCTATTCGTACTTAATGAGTAGCGTTAATTAACTAGCCTTAACAAATACAATATCCAAACCCATTTTAATGAACCTCCAATTAGAAATAGCTACCTTTCAAAATGGTAATACCTCTTGTTTACCAGATCTTCAATTATTCAAAGAGTAGTGTCTTTTCACCTCCTTATACAAATTCTGAAGAAAACAAATACTTTTTAGAAAAGGTAGCTATTTCTGTGTTTCTTATGAAACAAAATTTTCTCGGAAAATTGCTACTTTTCAGAATAGGTATAAATTTCATGTTATTCCTGAAATAGCAGATGACTCTAAAATTTTATCCTTAGCCATGGATAGAATATATCATTATGAATAAATAATACTTCTCAAAATAAATCCATGGCCTTACCTACTCAAGGCAGTTAAAAGACTTATTTAGATGAAAAATTACCCTAATTACTCTAAGACACAAAAACAAACTATTGGACTCAAAATTTTTGAATTATGTTAAAAATAATAAAAATATTGACACATGTTTAACCCTCTAGGGCCTTCAACCATAGGCTAGTGGATAAGAGAGGATTAAATACACAAATGCAATGGTGACTAGAATTTGAAAAATTGCAGTGCTAATAGTGGCTCCTATCGGGGATGAAGTCCTTTGTGTGATGCTTCAAGGACCATAGATTCAGTGCCTTAAACTCTCAGCAAATTGAAAATTTTATAAACAAATGAGAGGAAATGACTTTCTCAAGACTGACTCTATTTACAGACACATACCATTGGGCATGGAGCTTTATTGAAACATCACTCCAGATATTTACAATGGAAATACTGACTGAATTAACAAAAAAAAACATTTTTGAGAAAATGAACATTGACTAGACCTCAAATCAATTGATCATCATCAAAGTGCTTCAGCAGAAATGTGTTGTTCTCCAGAACTTGAGAAATTTTGAATGGCCCAAACAACAAGTTGTCGAACTTACCATGCTCTCCATGGCCTTCTCTTCTTAAATCCCAACAAAATACCAAATCATTTTCTTGAAATACCTGTTGGTTTTCCCTTTTGTGAAAAGAAAATTTTACTTTAGCTTTGTATTGTTGTGCTTTGTCCATCAAGAATTACCAGATTTTATGAGCTTCTTCTCTGAATGGGATTTGAATCATCAATTTCATCAGGTAAACAATTCATAACATGAAGGTATAACTGTAATGTTATCACAACATTAGTACCATAAATAAGTTTAAAGGGAGAAAATCCAATTGATCTCTTAATACTTACCCTGTTTTCCAAAATAGCATGAACTAGCTGAGTGTCCCAATTTCTTTTGTTTTCTGGCATCATCTTCTTAATAATTCTTATCAATATTTTTTTTGATGACTCGGCTAACCCATTACCTTGGCGGTAATAAGGTGTAGAATGAGTCAAATCAATATTATATTTATGATAGAAATTGTTCATCTTGGCAGATTTAAGACCCATTGCATTGTCAATCACCAAATTTTGAGCGAAACCAAATCTAGAAATAATATTTTCCAACAGAAATTTAATTATTACCATCTCAGTGGCATTTCTAGTTGGAATGGATTCAATACACTTGGTGAAATAGCTCGTGGTTGTAAGAATCCACCTATGTTGTCCTGATGATGGCGGATGAATCTCATGAATGAAGTATAGCCCCCACTGGTGGGAAGGGGCGTTTGCTCAAATAGGAATGAGAGGTAGTGGGAGCTATTTATGCTTACTAAAAAAAATTTGACACTCAGTGAAAGCCCTGAATTTATAAAAAACATCAGAGAAAAGAGTTAGAAAATAATATCCAACTATTATAATTTTATTTGAAGTAGCTTTCGAGCGTAAATCTCCACCACAAACCCCTGCATGTATCTCTGACATAACTTACTGTGACTCAACTTCATCTACACATCTCAACAAAACTCCTATAGGGTCTTTCCAATAAAGATTGTTTTCCATTATGCAATACTTAACAGTCTTCAGTTTAAAAGCCCATCTCTTTGATTTTTCCATTTCTAGAGGACAAATGAGATTTAATAAAAAGTACATTGTGTCCTTATACCAGTTGGAATAAAATATTTTCGGATAATCAGATATACCTTCTTTATTTGTTTCTTCATCTACCTCCATGTTCAAGTTTAGAGCTTTGCAATTTTATTCTGCCATCAAGCGGGCTAGGCCCTGTCCCTTTATCATCTTAATAGGTTTGATTTCAATGTCAAATTCTAGAATCTTTGTTAACCATCTTCCCCTCCTTCCATATGTATATGGCTGCGACAATACATCCTTTATCACAATATTTGGCACAAAAGCAACAAATTTTGAATAAAGAACATAAACTCGAAAAGGATTTAAAGCCTTTACAAATGGATATGCTTGTTTTTCAAGCTAGTGGTACCTTATCTCAACATCTCCTAATGCTGGGATGAAAAAATAAATAGGTTGCTCCAAGCCTAGTTTCCTTAGAAGCATATGAAAAAGTAAGGAAATCCTTCTCAAAATCATGGTTGATTAAGACCGTGGCTTCAGTTAAGGTAGATTTTATTGCTATGAAAGAGTTTTTTACTTCATATTTCCATCTGAACTCCAGATATTTCTTCAATAAGATATTTATATATTTAATTAGTTATGAAAATTTGGGAACAAAATGCCTCAGAAAATTAGTTTTAGACAAGAATGACTATAATTATTTCTTATTCCTGGGTAAACCACTTTTTTTTATAGCCTCAACTCTCCATGGGTGAATACAAAACCATTTTCTGTCACTATGTACCCCAATAGTTTTCCCTCTTGAACATCAAAGCATGATTTCTTTGGGTTTAAAGACAAACCAATTTTTTTTCACTTATTAACACTTACTAAAAATGTTTTAAATGATCCGCATCAGATTTTGAAAATATTTTTATGTCATCCAAGTAAATGATTACGGATCTATCCTTTTCCCCTAAAAAAGAAATATCCATTGCCCGATGAAACGTTGCACCTGCATTCATTAAACCGAAAGGCATATTATTGTACATAAAATTTCCCCAGGGTGTAGTGAAAGATGTTTTCTCCCTGTCATGTTTATCAACTGAGATTTGATTGTACCATGAAAAACCATCTACCATTGATAGCCTCTTTGAGCTTACTACCTGCAGCAAAACATGGTTTTATATTTTGTAAAGGATAACTATCCTTTAGCAAACATTAGTTCAAATTACGAAAATCAACTCAAATTCTAATTTCACCATTCTTATTTCGAACTGGGAGCTACCCAATTGGAAAATATTAAAGGCATAATTATTTAGGCTTCCCACATCTTTCTAATTTCCTTTTCAATGATAGGGAGCTGTCTTATCTTCTGTGCTACAGGATTTGCTTCTATTTTAAGAGGAATTTTATTTTCCATTATACCTCTTTCATAGGTCTTAAAATCATTATAGGACCATGAAAAAATTTCTGCATATTTCTTCAACACATTGACATATTTAGTTCTAGTTTATTGAGGAAAAAATTTATAAACTTTAACAGATATAGGCTGATTTTTTGTACCAATATTGCAGTTAACTGTACTTTCTCCATATATTTTACTATCAAGCTTTAAAAATGCATCATTATTGTCAAACAACCTCTCTAAAGGAACCAAGCCTTTAGGAATGAAGTTTTTTTTTAGATCAATAATGTCTTTCCTAGCTATAGTCTTTTTAAATGGCTTTTTGTTCTGACTTTCAAGTGTGTCTTTCTCATTATCAATCTAAATGTCTGAAAATTCCTCTACACATTCCAAGAATTTATGAATTTCTTTATCATCTTCAAATACTTTCCAGTATTTTATATTGTCAGGAATGGAAGGTCTATTTTTTATTTGGACATCATATGTTGCTTTAACATCAAGAGGAACCTTAAAATTACTAGTAGCTATGGCCAGTGAATCTTCCATTTCATTTTCTTCTCTGTAAACATAATTCCAATTAAAGGTTGAAAATAATGTTAACTTAAATCCCATACTTCATTTATGTACTTATTTAATTGTGAAAATTTCACTTTATAATTATCTCTCACCTGCTGTAGCACCAATTCTGAATCACCAAAAACAACCAAATTTTTAGCTCCAAAATCTTTTGCTTCCTTCATTCCCAAAATAAGGGCTTCATACTTAGTAGTGTTGTTGGTAGTGAGAAATTGTAATTTTTATGATAGGTAACTACTTGTTGAGTGGGAGAAATAAGAACTACACCAGCCCTTGATCCCTCTCATGATGAGGCTCCATCAAAATATATTTTCTAGATCTACACTGCTGCTAAATTATGCTCATGTATGACCTGTGAATTGTGTTTTTTTCTAATTTCAGAATAAAAATTGTTGTCATCAGAAACAAGGTGTAATATGGATGACCCTAACTCCTTATCCTCTACATATATAGGATGATTTAAGGGATTTTTTTGATCACCTATGATATAAGCCATTTGTTTTTCCCTATACAATCTCTTGAATTCTCCTCCAAAGACCGAGATAGTGGCATAGGTCATATCCATTTGAAGGGTGCCTCCCAACCTTTTGGACCAAGATCTAGAAAGAAACATTCCAAATATAGATGGTATGTCTGCAACCACTATGTCCATCATTAGAATTTTCATAGGGAGATGGGTAAGGGAAATTACCAAATCTTTGATCACCCCTAAACACTTGATCCTTTTAGAGTCGAATGTGTAAAGATCATGGTATTTATTAGTGATTTCTAGTCCTAATTCATCCATCACTTTCTTAGGCATTAGATTGTGAGAGGCCCCACAATCTAATAGGCAGTTATGTAGTAGTTTGTTATGAATATTTAGGGAAAGATAAAAATGCGGAGAATTGTCATCATTATGATCTTGGAAATGGATGCCAAAGTAGATGGTAGGATGTTCATCCTCTATAATGACTAAGTCAAGAGTAAGAAATGGTTGTAATAGACTTCTAAATGATTCTTTGTGGGTTGGAATTTTCAAAAATTCAAGGAGCAAAATCAGGATCTTGATTTTTTTTAATTCTAACTTGAAACGGAAATTGAGAGGATCCAAATCCTTATTTTCTACAGTAGATTTCATGATTTGGGAAAGGCTAGGTGATGGAGGAACATCATTAAATATTTCATTTTGTTTGGCAGCATGTTTTTTAGAATCTTCTTTTTCTTGGGGTTGTTGGACAACCACTTTAGATCTCAGATTATAATTTATTGTCTTTTTTTTAGCCTAATTTTTCTCATTTTGGACATGAATATCAAAATCTTCATCATATGAAAAGAGATTTATCTTAGAATGATATTCATACTCTTGCAAAGTCAAACAAGTTAATTGTGATGTATCTCCACCTAGATTTATGTCTTCATCTTCCTCGTCTTTTTCTTTCTATTTTTCTTCAGCAAAATTTTTCAGTGGACGTTGAACATTATGGTCATCAAGATATCTTCTTGGGAATTGTAAAATTTGTTGAGGCTGAAAGGGTCTCCTAAAAGGAGCTTGATTAATATTTCCTTCATTTTGAATGGGTCTAATAGCAAGCCTATTTTCCAACTCCAGTTTTGGCATTTTGGAAGCAAGATCTTTAATTAAATTAGACATTTGATCAAGATTTTCCTCAACTATGAAATATTTTGAGGAAGAATAAGGTTTCTCCTCTTTCATTGTTTTATTATCCTTTGCTCACTTCCCCTCTTCTATTTTTAGTTTATTTTAGGCCATAAGATTGGACTGCACCCCAATAGTAGCCTCCTGCATAGCTACCAATGTTTGTGGCTTCTCATCTCTCATCCAAAATGAAAAATTGGAATCTAAGGAATCGAGAAAAGTTAACATAGTTGTGGTTTCAAGAAGTTTAACTTCTACATGAATATTTTGATAAAATTTGTTGAATCTCTTTATAAAGTCTACCAATAACTCATCACTATTCTTCTTTAAAGCTCAAAAATTAATAAGGTAATACAAGTAATCGTTATGGTCACCCCATTTTTTTACAAAAACTTCCTACAAAGCATTTATTCCTGTTATTGAATTTGGTGGAAATTTTTTGAACCACTTACGAGCTTCTCCATCTAAGATCTGAATAAGGAGTCTTGACCCAACATATTCATGTTCAATGTTTTGGTTATCAACATAACTGTAAAAGAAAACTAAGTGTTCTTCAGCAGATACTCCTTCTCCGTCCCCTGTATATTTGGGTAAATATTTCAGATAATCCCCTTGTGGAAGGGGATGCAAATGTTGAGGGATAGAAAGTGGTGCATATATTGTTGCAACAATCTACTACATCCTTGTAGGAGGAGGCTGAGCCATGACTTGCTAAGGTACAATTAGTGGATGAATCACTATTACATATGTTTGAGTACTTGAAATTGTAGTCTGTGGAGTTTGTATTTGTTTGGGAATAGCAGAAGATTGAAGTTCTGGCGCTAGTTCTTCAGGATTTTGAGATGTGAACAAAGGATTATCAAGGAGATGAATACATGAGGATTTTTTCTCAACCTCTCCAGGAGAATAATATTCAGATGTAGATTCTTGAAGGATTTGGGCAACTTCAACTTTTTTCTGTTAAGCTAAAAATTTAGAGAGATTAAAGGTCAAAATTTCAGGAAGATCACCTTCTTTTTTATGAGAATAAGAGGATACAATAGATGGGTTTTGAAACAGGTGAGAATAATCCTATTGTGGGATAAGAGAGGAATGATATTTAGGATGATTTTAAATAAAGTTTAAAATTAATTTAACATATTCTTCAGTTAAAATATCCCCATATAAGGAAAGTGCAATCTCTAATACCTTTTCTAATTCCCTTTTTGTCAACACAAAGGCTTCTAATTCCTAGTTCTCTTCACTGACACCTAACAAATCTAATTTTTATTCTTTCTTGGGCATAATAATTATCTCTAATTTACTAAATGATGTCTCAGAGGTACTTTTAGCTACATCTAAGCTTACATCATCTACTTTATCTTTTATAGAAGTAGTTTCAACTTGAAATATTTCAGTAGAATCCTTTGAAAATGAAACTTAATTAACTTTTAAGATAGATGATGGTACATTTTACTTTGGAATATAATTCGAATTCACTTTTTTCACTGAATGTGATGGTGCTTCAACTTTTTTCTATTTCCCTCTTGCATCCTTTATGATATTTTATGGATCAGAGACTGGAGTCACAATAGGTGATCTCTGATTTATTCTTGTAGTAGGCAATCATGAAATCCCTCATCGTCATTGTGGATTCTCCAGGTGAACTAATTAAAATTAAAAAGAGTGAATAATTTTTATTCACCCTTAAAAAATAGTACTAGGAATTCATGCAAGAAACTCGGGAGAATACTGAGTTCAGAATCTTCGTCTCCCGAAAGAAACACCAAAATATGTTAGCTATGGAATCAGCACTTGGATTGTAAAAAGTGCCTAACCAGAAACATCTTAATATCAAGGGATTTTCTTATAGTTGGATTACTTTTTGGAAGGTGGTTGAAGTTATCACACACTGGAAAATAAAATTCTTTCAAACTGATAAATCACTCACACATATGAGGGTACTAGTGTTTGATGTGGTAGCAAGGATAATTTTGTATTTTAATGGTAAGGAGAATATGGAAAGAACAATTAGTATATATGATAGAATTTCACTATTAAGATGGAAGGAAAACAAAATATTTCAGAACTATAATGTATTGATGAAAGAAATCTTATTCAAGAATTACAAGAATCTAATCACATATTTAATAGATTTTTGTCATAGGGAAAAATTATGAATATGCTTATAATACACATATTATCCAGAAGGCTTGTAAAATAATATTAATAAAAATATATAATCATGTAAAACTATATCAAAAGACTGACAAAAACATGAGACAACATGTCTAGATCATAATTCAGAAATGAACTGTAAGATGTCGAAACACATAACGAAATTAGACAATACACACATCAAATCATTCATAAATCCTCAAGAGTGTATCTGGATATTATAAGCTTAAAAAAGTACACAACTTAGGATGTAATTACATGAAGAACTCACGAACCCTTTCTTCCTTCCTTTTCATAAAATATATACAAAATGGTAATCTGTTAAAGATCCTCACAAAACGGAAGTCTGTTGTAGGACCTTTATTACAACCTTATAAATATAGCAAACCATATTTAAAGTTTATCCAATAACATAAAAGAAGTTTGATATAAAATATTTTGTTTACACATGCATGCAGACGAAACTTGATAATATGGAAATCGAAATGGCTGAGCTGGGGTGGCTAACTGCTCCTCATTTGATGGAAAATATTTCTCCTCAAAAAGTGTAACCACTAGTTGAAAATGGCACCTGGATCTTTATCTGCAAAAGTGTAGTAGTAACCAACAAAAAAGAGCTACCTTTTTATCTTCTTATACAAATTATGAAGAAAATAGCTACTTTTCAGAAAAGGTAGCCATTTCTGATAACTCTGTTGATAGGCCCAAAAATGATGCGGTTTTTCAAATTTTCCTTGTTTTAGATATTCAATTATTAAAAATCTAGCACAAAGGCCAACAAACTAAGAGCTTCTACCTTAGTGATGTAATATTGCCTTTCTTGATCTAGTCAAAGTGGATAGAATCAATCCATGGTACTTACCATGGTATTTTCCCATGGTATTTACCCATGGAATTTCTTGTTGGTATTGACCCATGGTATTTATTGTTGGCATTCACCCATCAAGCCTATAAAAGGGGAGAGAAGCTAGGCATTTAGAGCATTCTGGATTATCTATCTTATTGTGTTTGGGTTGAGAACCTGGCCTGGCCAGTTCTAGCATTGATCCTGGGATGAAAACCCCGCGGTGATGTTTATGTGGTGGATCCATCCAGGATTCACAAGTGGGCTTTAGTTTCTTATATTTGTCATTTTCAAGCATCTGCGCATGCCATTTGCAGGATTTTATGGTATGGGCGTGTATTTTACTTTAAGTGAATAATATAAATAAAACGGCTACAATTATTGTGTTTTGGTTCTTGATGAAAGATTGTATTAAATGAGAACACTAAATTTTTTTAGATCTATCCAAATTTTTATTGTTTGGAATCTTAAAATGGTATCAGAGCCTGTTTTCCTTGCCAGCCTAAGGGTTTTAAAAGGACTAGTTTTCAGTGATCATTCATAATCACTCTAGCTAGAATCTCATCAATTTTAGTGGTTCTCCATAACCACCCTAATTGATCATTGTAGAGAAATTAATTGTTGACCATTGATTTTATTTGCAGGTTGAATTTTTTATTATGGAGACAAACTTTAAATAGATCAAAACCTGTGAAGTTGTCTTATCATTTTTCAGGGTTTCTAACATAAAAACCAGCCATACTATTGTGCACAGAGAAAAGGCTGACGAGCCAAAATTCCTATGCACAAAATGTAGGGTGGCGACGTGTTCTATGGTTCAGAGCGGTGTTCGTGAGGTCCATTGTTGCACAGTGCCAAGAAACTTAGGGGTGAATGAAACTGCAGCCACGGAGGACTTAAATATATCAATCAGCGGACTTGTGAAGGACTGAAATAATTGTTGGGTGAGTCATTGGTCACCATTGGGAAGAAAGAGCATGGAAGACCGTGGGCCATGAGTCGCAATGAAAGGGTCAATAAACTGTGAGAAATAAAGTTACTTGTATATAGTTATTGTAAAAGTGGTTGGAGGTATAAGGATATATTTTAATTCAACATTTATTTGGAGAAATAAGGGTTTTGAATATTATTATTTAAAAAAAAAAAAAATAGAGAGAGAGAAGATGAAGAAAAGAAGGAGGGTGTTTTAAATGAGAATCTTCAGAAGATGGATCGTCTTCAAGAAATTTTGAAAAACAACCAGAAAATATTTGATGTACTAGTGAGATTATATGGTCCTTTAAGTAGCCATATTTCCATAGAAGAAAATGATAATCAAAGAAAAATATGCAGCAAAAAGGAACTAAGGAGGAGAGGACTATGCTTTATGTGCAAGGGTCATTGGGCCCTTAACCATTCCCCTCTAGGTGATAAGAAGAAGGAAAAAAAGACATAACAAGAGGAGATTACTTCAAATCATGGGGGTTCATCCATAGCTGGGTTCGCTGGTTTTCAGGAGAAGACCTATGAAGGCTCTAAGTAGTCAAGTAAAAATGGTGAGCAGCAACACCATGTTCTTCAGAGAAATTTGCAGGACAAGTTGATCAATCAAATTGATAAAGTACATGATGAAAGGAAGGAGGTAATTCCTCTTGATGATGTGGTAGTTGAGTCTATAAATACACCACAGGACATCCATAAAGAGTATGGGGAATCAGGTATAAACAACAGTCCACCAGTACATCCATGTTGGACAACCAAAGAGGATGGACAATTTATCCTCACATGTAAAGAGGTCTAAGAAGAATACACTCAAGGAGAATCAAAGGAGGAGCCAGCCATAATAAATCGATATGATAAGCATGATCATGCAGGTCAACAGGAAAAATATAGTATGCATGATGAGTATGATCACGAGGAGCAACATGACAAACATAATGTGCAAAATGGACCATTCCTAGAGAGTTGGTCAAAGGCTCAAGTTGAAGACGTGGTCATTGGGCATTGGGTACAAACAAATACAAAGATAGTCAACACATCACTATAATTTCCAATAGAAGGCTTTTGAGAAAGGATCAAGCATTTCAAGACAGATCTTATGTTGTTGAAGCAAAAAGTCTGGACAGTCCGAGACATTTCCTTACAGGAGAACAGAAAAATTGAGAAACTTATAGGGGTATGTGCCGAATCAAAGACCAAGTTGTCTAGTGTTGAAGAATAACTAAAATCCCTCATAAGGCAGCAAGAGGAGTACGATTGGGAGTTCCAGAGTAGCGCTCTATAGGAGTACATAGATAATTCTTGCAACACTACCAACAACCCAGCTTTATACATTGGGAAGAGAAGGGAAAAGTTCTCCAACTGCATCATGTTGGGTAACCAAGTAGAGAAGCATGAATTGAGCATCGAACAACATCAACATAGTAGATTTGTAGATATTCATCCCTCCCCAAGTATGGATTGGCGAGAGATTATGAGTTGGTATTCTATCGATAGGTTGATTCTTTGGAGGATACTCACAATCGAGGGCATATTTCAGCTTGGGCCCTTTGGTGCAGGCAATGATGGAGGGATGAAATGGTACCATAACCCATAGGTCCCAAGATTTAGGTGGCATTGGGATCTAGGATAATCCATTGGGGAAAGGATTGTTTGAGATCCAGGTAAATCTATTGAGGGGAGGATTGGTCGGACGATTGTTTGGGATCTAGGTAAATTTATTGAGGGGAGGATTGGTCAGAGGATTGTTTGGGATCCAGGTATTGGAGGATCCATTCAGGACCATTAAACATGGAGGGATGGAAAAATGCATCGGATTGTATGGGATCCTGGTATTAATGTACAAATGTTTCTGTTGTGGATAGAAGTGGATCGCTTGAGGACAAGAAATCTTTGGGCAGGAGGATTTTTAATATTCCCTTTCTTGATCCAGTCAAAGTGGATAGAATCAATCCATGGTACTTACCATGGTATTTTCCCATGGTATTGACCCATGGTATTTCTTGTTGGTATTGACAAATCAAGCCTATACAAGGGGAGAGAAGCTAGGCATTTAGAGCATTATGGATGATCTATATTATTATGTTTGGGTTGAGAACCTGGCCTATCCAGTTCTAGCATTGATCCCAGGATGAAAACCACACGATGATGTTTATGTGGTGGATCCATCCAGGATTCACAGGTGGTCTTCAATTTCTTATATTTGTCATTGTAAAGAAGTTGTGCATGTCATTTGCAGGATTTTATGGTATGGGCATGTATTTTACTTTCAGTGAATAATATAAATAAAATGGCTGCAATTCTTGTGTTCTAGTTCTTGATGAAATATTGTATTAAATGAGAACAATAAAATGTTTTAGATCTATCCAAATTTTTATTGTTTGGAATCTTACAATTTTTGTTTTATATTTTTTTCTTGTTTCTTCTTCTAAGCCTTCTTCTTCCCTGGATCATTTTCTTGACTCTAGTATATGTTTATTATCTCATATCTAAGAGAAGGATTAGCTATCAGCCTACTAGCTAGCCTGAGCTTATTTTTTGGTTTGGTATGAGGACTTTGAATATATGGATTAGGAATGTATGAAGGCCTTCTTCTTCAATGAATGACTCCGCTTTGCTGCTCCACTTCAAACTCTGTTTGACTAAACTTTGTTTCACTACTCTCTTCCTCAAATGATGAGTATGACTGGATTGTTACTTTCCTCTTTCCATTGTATAATTAACTCAGAGATGAATAAAGTTGATCTATTGTTGTTTCCTTTTTTGTAGTCCTTCATCTTTAATCTTTCCCTTAGTTGATGTTTTGAGAGAGGAATAAACATGTGCCAGTGTTAGTTCCTCTTTTGCTAGAGTCACATTGAATTCTTATATCTCTTGTCTAGTCTGTAGAACAAGGCTTGGTGAAAATGTTTCAGGGGTGGCCTTATCCACACTACTAGCTTCCACTAAAGATCCTTCTTACATAATCAATCTCCTTTTGCATTTATTTCTTGAAGAAGAAGCCACTTCTTCATTGTGTTTAGAAATAACATTTTTTTCAAGTAGAGTTTCCTTTTGTTTAAACCTTCTTGCATTTTATTTCCTAAAAGACTCCAATTTTTGTGGTTCCTTAGGTAGCCTTTTGGCATAAACTTCATTTTCTGGTTGCATCATAGGTATAGGAATATTGGATTTAACTCTAGCTCTTCTAGTTGAGCTTCTTGTCTACCTGCTTGATGATGAAGAATATTGATATGCCTATAAAGGGGTAAGTACTGGTACAGGGTTTGACTCTTCCTCCTGGGTATTATGTTTTTAGGGCCTTTCCACTTTTATCCTTGAATTAACACTACTAAAACCCTCATCTTCTAGGAACTTGTTCCATGTGGTTATGTTCTTCTTAAAATGATACACCACCAACATTTTTATTAACACTCGGTGATAAATATTATGGAATGGATAATGTGGGGTTCGTTGTACCCTTTGAGACATTTTCAACAAATATTTGTAGAGGAAGAATGGGATGTTCATACTTCTAGAGCCCGAAATATGAGATAAAAACCTCATCTGATATTGATGCAATGTGGAGAACCTTCCTTCACAGGTGATATAATGCTACACTGTTGTAATAAATCCTTTCCATTTAGGATTTAAATAATAAATATGGACAATAGGGGTCCAATATACATTTTCATGCTCAGGTTTAAGATATGCATTTAAATCATCTCTAAACAAAGTTTTTCTTTTATACTATGAATCACCTGTAGCTGATAGTTGAGTATCTTGTGCTATGATGGTATCTGAGATTTTGAAAGTATGAGACCCCTGCTTTACCTTCTCTCCATTGAATGAATCAACAATTTCTTGAGCAAATGAAAGCTTCTCCCCTGAGAACTTCTTAAAAAACTGATGCCATCTGGCTCCATGAAACTGTGCTTTTGCATGGTGATCAACAAACTGTATATTGGTAGGTTCCGAATGAATTACCTTACCACTCTTACCCATTCATTTTTACTAATATCTAACTCAACTTGTAATGAACAGCTATAAAACTATGGACAAAAACAAGCCACGAAGCCCTAACTTCTTGCACGAAGGTAACAAACTTCTTTTCTGTAGCTTTCTCAAGGTAAATGAGAAACAATGATCTGCATGCCCTTGATCAAGGTGATGTTAAGTGACACGAAATAAAATTATTTTAATTGATGTGCCAACTCACTCCACCAAATATTTCACCCCACCGAATAATTAATGAACCACTGCTCGTACTTCAGTTTTCATCTACATCACTTTTAATGAGTAGCATTCGTAACTAGCCCTAAAAAATAGAATAGTCAACCCCCTTTTAATGAACCTACAATTAGAAATAACCACCTTTCAAAACGGTAATACATATTGTTTATAAGATCTTTGATTATTCTAAAGAGTAGTGTCTTTTCACCTTAGTAGTTCCTTTTCACCTCCTTATACAAATTCTGAAGAAAATAACTACTTTTCAGAAAAGAATTAGGGGAATTTTGAGGCCTAAAATGGGCCTCCTAAGGAAATTATAAAATAATAGTTGAAATAATAAAAAAATATTTGATTGCATCATCAAATTTTAGGGGGCAAAAAGAAAAACTACTTTTTCAACTCATATTTTGAACTTGTCTCCCTAAGGTTTAACTCAAATTTCAAGCAAGATTACTCGCTGGATGAAAAATTTAATTCCCCATCTAAGGAATACCCATGTTGCATACTTTTGATGGACTCCACTACACAAAAAATTAGAAATACATGATAAATTTGATTGCAACACGTGTTTTCATGTATTCATCATTTTTTGTGTAGCAGGGCCAATGAAAAGAATGCAACATGGGTACTCCTTGGATGAGGAATTAAAATTTTCATCCAACGAGTAATCTCTCTCGAAATTTGAGTAAACCCTTAGGGAGATAAGTTGAAAATACGAGTTGAAAAAGTAGTTTTATTATTTTATTATTTTTTAATCTTTTTACCTTTTTACTCAAAAAATGGTGAATCATCCCCCATGGTTGACATCATCATATTGAATCCTATTGGTTCTCATAAAGTTTATTTTGGTTGTAAATTTTTCTTACAAGGCCCATTTTAGACCTAAAAATTCCCCTAATGGTAGGTATTTCTATGTTTCTTATGAAACCAAATTTTCTAGGAAAATTGCTACTTTTCAGAATATGTAGCAACTTCCTGTTATTCCTGAAATAGCAGATGACTCTGAAATTCCATCCTTCGCCTTGGATAGAAGATATCATTATGAATAAATAGTACTTCTCAAACTAAATCCATGGCCTTAACTATTCAAGGTAGTTAAAAGACTTATTTAGAAGAAAATTTACTCTAATTACTCTAAGACACAAAAACAAACTATTGGGCTCAAACGTTTTAGATTATGTTAAAAATAATAAAAACTTTGACACATTTTTAACCCTCCAGGGCCTTCCACCATAGGCTAGTGGACAAGAAAGGATCAAATACACAAATGCAATGGTGAGAAAACTTTGAAAAATTGCAGTGCTAACACCGTGACCATCTTCCTTACATTAGGTAGAGCTTTATAATGAAGGTGAGCAAACCTCTAGAGCAATAATTTAGATTGAAGAGAAGTGTTTGATGTCATGTGTCTAAAGTAATTCCTCCAAATTTATAACTACATTCAGCCCTAAATCCAAGTGTAAAATCATCTTCGAAGTTTCTTTTCCAAATACGTACTTCCGATTAATAAATGCTACCTTGAAGCCTTTATATTCCAATGCAGAAATAGATATTGGGTTATTTTTCAAGTTAGGTACATATAATACATCTTGTAGATGAAGGATTTGACCTTGATTTAAATGAAGAGTAATAATCCTTGTCCCTTTTACGAGATAGGTAGCACTATCTCCAAGTATGATCTCCAAATTAATCTTATTTTCAATCAAAATTGAGAGGGCCTCTTTCTACCAAGTGAAGTACCTTAAGGCACCACTTCAATCAACCAATTGTCCAATGTGTCTAGGAGAGAGGTAGTAGTGAAGGAAGAGATAATATACCATTAATTTTCTATATCTATAACATTAGTTTCCTCATAACTGCAGTTTCTGAACTTCTTATGTGGTCGACCAATAGCTAGAGAATTTGTCTTTCCTCTATTGTTGAACCTGTTATTTATTTGATTTTCATTTCCCTTGAAATTATTTTGGTTGTGGTTGTTATCATCATCTCATGGTGTATCCTTATTATTAGGAAAATCTCTAGCATAGTGACCAAACCTGTTAGAATTGAAGCATCTTCCCTTTCTTCCTTATTTGAATCCATGTCTTCTAGACCTTGTTTCTTTGGACAAGCATTTTTCATCCTTTTAGCATGAGTGGAGAATGTAGTGGGATCATTCATATTTTAAGGCATGTACCTCTCCATAATTTTTGTATCTTTTTAAGTGCATCTAGTAAAAAATTCATCAAAACATGGAATCTTATCATTGTTGAGGATAGTGGTATTGAATACATCCCATGCTCGAGGAAGACCTCAGAGAGAAATAAGAGTGAGCTCCTGGTTAACAATAAATTCTCCAATAGATAGAAGATAATTTTGTATTTCGTTAATCCTCATGAAGTAGGATGGGATGGATTCCCCTCTATCCATTTTTACATCCTTCAAATTTTTCTTGAGAAAGATGATTTCCTTTGCATTGCTAGCTTTGAACATACTCACCAACTTGGCATACATCTCTTTAGATGTGCCCAACTCGTAAACTTAAGAAACCGAATGTTTTTGAATGGAATCCTTAATTATTTTATTAGCTTTGACCTCACATATCTTGTACTTTGTTTTAGTGGCAGCCGGTGCATTTGAAGTAGGCTCCACATTTTTTCCCTCAACATAGTCCATGGAATTTTTCTCTTCCAAAGCGAAGTCTACAGACATCTTTCATACATGATAATCAGATTTACCATTGAGGTTGTCCTCAGATTTGAAGTAAGATGAGGAATTCATTGAATCTTGTCATTTTCCAACAAATCTTAGTGATTGATTTTCACTCTTACTTGGGCTCTGTATTCACCTAGGCTCTAATACCATGTTAATTTTATATAACAATGGTATGTTCTATGTCTATGCACAATTTACTTCAATGTTCCTTATAAGACCAATATCAATTTTCAATTTAGCAATCAAATTAACTTAATAACATTGATAGTAAATGCATATATAACATAAAAAAATACTGCAGAAGACAAGCCAAGGCAAGAGGACACAATAATAAGTGGATGCCATGGAAAAAACTCAATGTGGCGAAAAACCTCTGATCAAATTCTTCGTACTTTTCAATAGTTCCGCAGAAAGAGAGAGTAAAAATATTAAAATAAGTTACCAAAAACAGTCCTGTCAAAATAAATAGTTAACAAAATCTAACTATATTCCTAACCAAAAATTCAACGCTGGTCAATGTGGCTCCAAAATTTCCTCCAGGAAGCTCAGTCAATAACAGTCCCATTTGGCCTTCCAAGAGTGTCAAAGTTAACCCAAAAAAAACTAGTCAAACCTATTCAAATGCTACTGTAAACTTTGCGGTCAAACCTGAAATCAGTGCTAAAGTCAACATTGGTCAATCAACTCCAAATGCCTAGAAAATAGTGCCAATAAATGAGGCCTTCAAAAATCAAAATTTATACCCAAAAACCAAAGTTAACGAAGGTGGTTTGACCCTTAGTCAAATTTGGTCTATTTCTTGCAATTCGGTCTACAATCTGCTGAGAAATAATCAGCCTCCTGGCACACATGCGAAGTGAGAGAGCATTGCTCCAAGATGTACGAACTAATCAAGAGAGGAGAGATAAATATGTGTGATGAGATGAGTGATGTCCAAATGAGGAGAAGGAAACTCCTATTTATACAAATCATTCAGGGTGTGGTGTTGTGAACCAACTCCAAAAAGAGAAGAAAAGAGATATCAAAACCTTATAAATAAGCCATGTTGAGGGAGAAACCTCTAATACATTACATGAATGAAAAATTATTGGATGATTAAACTTAAAAAACATCCTTTCTATATATAGGAGTCCATGGGGACGCAATGTAATCCTAGTGGGGCAATAATGTAATCCTAGCCGACCTAACAATAATAATTTAAGGGCACAATAATAACAATATGGGGTTTACAAGGGTACAATAATAAAAATAAGGGGGTTACACTAACAACAATAAGGGACCATACTAGTAATATAGGGACCTAACATGCCCCTCTCCTTCAAAAAAGTGTTGTCCTCAACACTTGAGTAGCTTTGGGTGATTCTGTATAAAATTCTCATCCTCCCATGTAGAATCTTCAGTGGGTAAGCTCTTCCACTTGATGAGATACTCTGAAATTGATTGATTAATTCGCTGTCGAGTTCTTGTTTCTGTGATCGCTTCAGGTTCCAATATGATTTTTCCTTCCTCATCAAGTTCTGGGAATATTGTTTGAATTGGAATATTTTCACCTATAACCTTCTTTAAGCATGAAACATGGAAAATTAGATGCACTCATGAAGAAGTAGGAAGCTCCAATTTGTATGCCATAGTACCAATATTTTGCAACACCTTTTAAGGACCATAGTACTTTGCTGATAATTTATTATCCTTCTTATCTTGCTGAAGGGAAATTTGTTTGTATGGTTGTATCCATAAAAATACCTAGTCTCGTACATCAAAACTTCTCTCACTGCGATGTTGATCTGCCTGTTGTTTCATTCGATTTTGTGCCAAATCTAGGTTGTCCTTTAAGATTTGGAGAACTTATTTTTGATGCTCGATGTGATCTTCCACTGCTTGAACCTTCAATTTTTCTCTTAAATATGATGTTATGGATGGCGGATGATATCCATAAAGTGCCATAAATGGGGTCATTTTTGCTGCAGTATGGAAGGAAGTGTTATACCACCATTATGCTAGAGGTAACCACTTGAACCATTGTGTTTGTTTATCATATAAAAAAAACAAATATATCCTTCCAAACATTTATTTACTATCTCAGTTTGACCATCAGATTGAGGATGATAAGATGAGCTATGAGCTAATTGAGTACCCAAACAAGAAAATAACTTTGTCCAAAAATTTCCAGTAAAAAGGGGATCCCTGTAGCTCACAATAACCCTTGGGTTTCCATGTAGCTTTTTAATCGTGTCCATAAATGTAGTAGCAACCGTAATTTATTTAAATGGATGAGATAATGCACAAAAATGTGCATACTTGGTAAGTCTATCAACTACCACCACGATGACACTCTTTCCTTCGGAATTAGGTAAACCTGTGATAAAATCCATTGAAATCTCCTCCCAATGTTGACTTGGAATGGATAAAGGTTGTAGAAGACCCGGGGTCTTAATTGTCTCAACTTTATTCTGCTGGAAAACCAAACATTCCACCACAAACTTTTGAATACCAGATTTAAGGCCATCCCAAAAATATTCTTTCTTCACCTTGTGGTAAGTTTTTCAAAATCTTGAGTGTCCTCCTAAAGGAGAAGTGTGCAATTCCAAAAGAATATTTTGTTTTATTTGTGAATTATTACAAAGATACAAGCCATCTTTGTACCATAAGGAATCATTTTTCCAACTAAAATATCAGATGTACTAGGATCTTGCTACAACTTTTGAATGAGTGTCCACACTTCTTCATCCTTATTCCATTCATCTCTTGCTTTGGTTATCCAATCTGGTTGGATAATAGAAATGGCACAAAGAAATGCTTCCACCTCTTCATTCTTTCTTGAGAGTGCATCTGCAACAACATTAAGCTTTCCTTTTTTGTAGATTATTTCAAAGTCATAACCCAACATCTTTGTGACCCATTTTTGTTGCTCTTCTGGAGATAGTCTTTGTTCCAAAAAGTGTTTAAGACTATCATGATCAGTTTTTACCTTGAAGTGTCTTCCCATTAGGTAAGTTCGCCATTTCTTTAGTGCATGTAGTATTGCTAACATTTCCTTCTCATAAATAGGTTTCTGTAAATACTTTCCTTTGATTGGACGATTTTCAAAAGCAATGGGTCTTCCTTCTTGCATTAAAACAGCACCAATTCCATTTCCTGAGGCATCACATTCCACAATAAATGTTTTTGTGAAGTCTAGCATAGCTAAGACTGGTGCTAGGCACATTGCCTCTTTAAGATGTTCAAAGGCTTTAGTTGTTTCAGAGTCTATGAAAATGCATCTTTCTTAAACAATGTTGTTAGAGGTGTTGCTATTCTCCCATAATTCTTAACAAAATTTCGATAATACCTTGTTAACCCGATAAATCCTCCCAATTTCTTTATGGTTGTGGGGACTTTCCATTCCTTAATGGCTTTAATTTTTTTAGGGTCTACCTTAACACCCTCGTGAGATACAATATAACCCAGATATTCCACCTCTTGTACTCCAAAGAAACATTTGGATGTTTTTTCATATAATTGTTTCTCCTGCAATAGTTTGAGAACCCTATCAACATGTTGAACATGATCCTTCCAAGACTTGCTATAGATTACTATATCATCAAAAAATACTAGCACAAATTTTCTAAGGAAGGGTTTGAAAATACAATTTATCAACCCTTCAAATGTAGAAGGTATATTGGTAAGGCCAAAAGGCATGACCAAAAATTCATAATGAGCCTCATGAGTTTGAAATGTTGTTTTCAGAATATCTTGAGTCTTCATTCTAATTTGATGATACCCTGAACGAAGATCCAATTTGGTAAAATAAATTGTTCAATGTAATTCATCCAGTAATTCATCAATCACAGGAATGGGAAATTTATCTTTAATGGTGAGCTTAGTGAGCTCCATATCATCTGGACACATGCGCCATGATCCATCCTTCTTGTGTACCAATACTACAGGAACAGAGAAAGAACTTTGACTAGGTTGAATTATAACTGCCTCTAATATTTTTGCAATCATATGTTCAATTTCGCTCTTTTGGACATAAGGATATATATAAGGCCTGATGTATGCAGGAACACTTCATCGAATCAAATTAATAGCATGATCATGATCAGGAATAGGTGGGACTCCTTTCAGAGTTTCAAAAAACTTGGAATGATTGCCCAAGGATTTTTGGATATCTGCAGAAATAGATGATTTTGATGTTGGCACTTCTAGTGAGCATAATTTTGAAATTATGACTCGTTGTTCTTTCTTTAGAAGATTTTTCATGAAATTAGAGCTTATTATATTTCCCGACTTCCCTGCAATACCCCATAATTCGACTTCCTTTCCTTCTGAGAAAAAAATCAAGAAAAGTTCTTGAAAATTAAAAGCTATCGTCCCGAAAGATTGTAATCATTGTACTCCTAGTACAACATCAACACCTCCCATAGGAATGGAAAGCATTGGAATATTAAATACATATTCCCCCATGGTTAGCTTGATATTATGGCACTTTACAGAGCAATTTATATTTCCTCCGTTTGTAACCATCACTTGACATTCTGGTATTGGGTATAGGAAACAATTCAATTCCTTGGCTACCTTACAATGAATAAAATTATGGGTACTACCTGAATCAATCAACACTATTACATTTTTCTTATTGATATGTCCTTCTATCTTGAGAGTTTGAGGAGTGGTAATTCCTGCCAATGCATTACACAATATGGTCAGACTCATTTCTTCCTCTTCTTGGTTTGGTTCCTGGTGTATATCCTCTTCTTGTTCATTTTATTCTTCCTCTTCAAAATCTATGTAAAATAATTTCTTCTCAGCACACTTATGACCTTTAGTGTATTTTCTATCACAACTGTAGCAAAGCCCTTTTCCTCTTTTTTCTTCCAATTGTTGTGGTGTCAACCTTGTAGGTTGTGGAAATCTAGGAGTAGCAACACTTCCCTCTTTATAGAAGTGAGTGGTAGGCTTCCTTGTCTCCATAATTTTACATTCAATTTTTCTTGCCAACCTAAATTCCTTCTCCAATGAATTAGGTTCAGAAATGAGAACTTCATGTTGGATGTTATCCTTTAAAGTACATATGAAGAGATCAATCCTGTGTTCCTCTGGAATACCAGTTACCCTTATATTTAGTTTTTGGAAGTCCTCAATGTGCTCCCCCATTAAACCCTTTTGTTTGAGATTTATCAATTGGCTAAAGAAGGTGTTGCTCTTTGTATTCTCATAATTTGCTATCACTTCCTCCATAAAAATTGACCAAGTGAAATTTTTTTTATGGGAGCAAAGCCATCGATACCATACAAATGTATTTTTTTCTAAATGTAAAGTTGCAATGTGTACCTTTTGTGTGTTTTTCACATTATGGAGATCAAAATATTTCTCCGTCTGTAGTATTGATGTTACAGGATCCTTTCCATCAAACTTCCTCATATCCATTTTTGGAATATGGTGGTTCTTCCCTCCAACATTAGATTTTATGAAATCACGATTAACATTTATTTTGTTCTCATCATGAGTTTCCTCTACTATCTTTTCACCATTAGGAAACATTTATTGTATCAACTTTGTCAAAGCTTCCATGTTTTCTTTTATATCATTCTTCATGTTTTCCATTTTCTCATCGATCTTAGCTTCCATGTCATCCATATTAGATTCCATGCCATTCTTCAAACCATCCATCTTAGATTCCACGCCTTTCTTCAAGCCATACATCTTAGTTTCCATGCCTTTCTTCAAAACTTCCATGTCATTTTCTGTTGCTCTTTGCGCCAGCAAAATTTGTTTCACTTGATCTTGTAATTTTGGTATGTCATGTTGCCATTCTTCATCTTCATGAGTCATAGTAGAGCTTTATAAAGGCTTAATGGGTGTTGAATTATTTTTAGGCACCATTTTAGAATCCAATACTGATATCTATTCTACAATATGCCCTTGGAATCAATTCAACTTGATTCTTCAAACAAGACTTATGCAATTCGGAAAAAAAAATACACCCCTTTTACTTGCTTTTGAGGAGCTCGATATTGAAATTGCATTATCTCTATAATTGCGGACCCTCAATATCTAAAATTCAGCCCTGTAGTAGCCATCTAAAGGTTCTTTCAAATGCCATGGGTTTGATCTGATTTGGATTCTTCAACGCAAAGTTATGTCCAATCTCCCACAATGACCCAATTTTGGACTGTTTCAGTAGAGAGAATATGTAAGACTTGCCACGTGTCACTGTTTTCTCATTTGGCTCTGAAATTGAAAGAAAAATAGAGTTTGTGTACTTGCAGCCACTTTTTACAGCATTCCAATCTGATGCTCAGAGAGATAGATATGAAGATTTTCCCATGATCACCTCTTTGAGATTAAATTCAGAAGCCTTAAAAAGCCCTAACTTCCACAGATCATATCTCTGAAAATATTGCGAACCAATATCTAAAATTTTGTGATGCTGTTCCTCAGGATTGCAGATTTTCGCTCTAAAAATTTCAGCTTCTGAACCTTCGTAGGAGAAAAGTTATTACAAAAATACCACAATGACCTGTTTAGGTTAAATTTAGGAGCCTGCAAAATGACCTAACTTGCACAGATCATATCTCAGAAAATATTACGAACCAAGCTCTAAAATTTTGTGATGATGTTCCTCATGATTTTGGCTTCGCACTCTAAAAATTTCAGATTATGAACCTTGCTAGAAAAAAAGTTGTAGTGCAAATACCACGATGACCTATTTGGAGCAGCGAAACCCTAGAATCTCAAAGCTCTAATACCAAATGTTGTGAACCAGCTCCAAAAAGAGAAGAAAAGATATATCAATGCCTTAGATATAAGCCACTTCGAGGGGGAAACCTCCAATACATTACATGAATGAAAAATTCTTGGATGATTAAAATTACAAAACCTCCTTTCTATATATAGGACTCCATAGGGCCACAATGTAATCCTAGCCGACCTAACAAAAATAATTTAAGGGCACAATAATAACAATATGGGGATTACAAGGGTACAATAATAATAATAAGGGGGTTACACTAACAACAATAAGGGACTATACTAGTAATATAGGGACCTAACATGTGGAGACACATTTGTTGGGCTTGATGAGCCTACATTTGACTAAGGTCGACCTTCAAAATTTGCACATGAGTGAATAATAAATTCAAAATCACACTTCTACTCGTTTGAATAAGATGATCATTATATCAATATTGCACCTCTCGAAAAGAGGAATCGAACAAAAATATGATCTCCATCATATGCATTGGCCAACGTGGAGTTTGGCCCTAGTTTCTATTTTTAACGATTAGGCTCATATGATAGGTTTATATTGATTCAGGTTGGTATAATATATATGTAGTTTACATTGAAATACTTTATTTATAATTTGTGTTCTCCACATTAAAATGTTAAAATATGCCCCGTCATAATATATATATATATATATATTATTAATATTTTGTAAAATATTACATATCATATCCATATTAAACATTGAAAAAATTACATATATCCCTCATACATTGAATTTGAAAGCAACTATTAATGGAATACAAATTCTCTCAATCTTTCTTACTAAAGTGAAAATATAAGAAAATTTTCAATTTAAATTACTTTACTTCTCTATATAAAATGTCTATAAAATCATGTTATTTAGTATGGACATTGAAATATTTTCCTTATGGTTGTGAGTAAAATAATTTCGGTTATAGATATATTTTTGTTTTAAATATCATATATAAATGGAACATTGAATGAATTGCACATAATGTAATATCAATACTACTATTTCTTGTCATGTGAAAAAATTACATTTCTTCCTTATAGTAAAAATTAGATTATATTTGTTTACTTATTACATTTCTTCCTCATAATAAATGCTACTTTAAAAAATAAAAAATTATTTCATTACTTTATATCTCTATATAAAGTTATATAAGATTAAGGTGTAAATTGAAGTATTGTAATTATGGCCGAGATAAATTTATTTTGTTATTACTATTTTTAATTTGTTAATTTAAATTATTATTTTACTATTTTTAAATTTAACGTTAAGTGACAAAATCTCTCCCATGATGAGCTGTAGAGTGCCTCTCAGTACAATCAATTTATATTTAATATAAATTAAAAAAATATATTTTTATAAAATTTAATTTGTTGCTAAAGTAATGTGATTTTCAAACAATTTAAATTTAATATCTATTGCAACTCTTACCAATTTAAATTAGAAATTTCTCTCTCTAAATATGAGGATAAATAAATGTAACATGATAAGGCTTCATGTGAAGTTAGTTGTAGTTGGATATTTCGTCTACTGGAAGTTCTCCTTTAAAGAGGTAACTGATTTTTTCTAGTAATAAAGATATAATAATTTGATGTTATTTTGGTTCTTTATTTTCCACTGTACTGGTTTAAATTTAACACTTTTTAATAATAAATATGACTTAAATAATACAAAAATGATAATATATTATATTTAAACTTTTGAAAAATAATATATTTGATTATTTCTTAATGAACAAGTCATAAAAATATTATGTTTTCCACATACTTATCAGGCGATAGCCATTAAAATTCATACTACAATTGGAACTACTTAGTTTTCAGTATTGTAAAAATGTTTCCACTGCAAAAAAATATGTAAAAAAGTTTGTGAATATTACGAATTATATTATAAAATTTCAACAAAATGAATAAAAAATTAATATAATTAACGAAATAATGACAACAAAAACATACAACAATATTATAAATGATGAAATAACAACTACACATCGCTCACCATTTCCATCACCCTCATTATCTTCCTTTCTTGGCATGATAACACTATTGTCCTAAGAAATATGTTTTGATCTAGGGTTGTGTCTTAATAAGAAGAAAAAATCCCCATATAACACATTTGGGTAAAAAAAACTAGTTGTAGTGTTTTGGGAAAACAAAAGGCTCCCTAGCTTCATGCCACATCTTTCAAGAGTTGATAGATATCAATCCACTATCATGATCTTCCTTTACATTATTCCGATAAAATGTGTCCCACCACTTTCACCTTAAAATAACACACTAGAATGAAGATAGTTCCACTTGAATGATGTCTTGTATCTTTTCAACGTAACATAATGTCCCCTACATTAGCTTTTGATCGCAGTGGCTAGGATGAATAGATAGGTCGAACTCGACTTTCACTCCACAGTCTTGTGTCAGGCATCTATCATCGACATCCCCCCTATGAAAATTATTTCCATAAGGCAACATATATGGTAACAATTGAACCTATAAAAAAGTGAAAAGATCAGTGTCATTTGTCTAATAACCTCAACATTATATATATATATATATATATATATATATATATATATATATATATATATATGTTACAATTCAAAGGTGCAATATGAAGTTAAAACATTACAGAAATAGAAAATAATTACCGAGTTGTTGCACCCAATACCTACGTTTAGCGCATCCTCTTGAGCGTATACGTAACAACCAGATGCATTGTATTTCTCTCTGAATTGATCAACAACAAAACTATTAGTGCATGTCATTGGCATATTTTATTTTAAATGATCATGATAAAGAACACTTTTACCATCCAACCATTTGAATATTTTCTTGTCACTATCCCATATCCTGCTCTTCTCTTCATACAATGCGACCCAAGATTGTGTTGCTACCATATTGTAAAGAATAAATTTGTTGATGAATTCAATTTATGAATTATTTGATGATAAAATAAATCAGACACACACACATGCACATACACATATATTAATTTCACAAATGATAATCCTCCAGTTACTCTTTATCATGCACCTCCTTTTATCTTCATCCCTTTCATCTTCCCAAATTTCCACACCTAGTGTGTTGTCAATCTTATTGATGTAATCAATGGAATAATAGAAATAATTATATGATATATACCCCTCTATTATAGACCCCTATGGTTTTTCCATTTTTCGAAAAAAACCTTTCAATTTCTTCATGTACCTCTCTAAGAAGATTAACCAATCAAAAGAAAATCCCCAACTAATTCAACCTCATGTACTAGGTTAATACAAGATAAACTTGCAAGTCCATGAAACTCATCAGAGCTCCTTCTCAAACATGAAAACAATGTAAGATATATCTTGATTCCACCTTTGAATGATATCCATATGAGTATCCTTTGATGTGATCCAATGTACAAATGAAGATAATTTAGATATGACACGTCTTAGGTCTTGGGGGAGTTCATGTTTCACACACCCATGCACGAGAAAATGATAATGAAACATCATATTAAAAAGTACATTATGCAAAAATTAATCATAAATATCCCATTATATATAAAAATAAAATAAAAATAAAAAATAAAAAAATGAAAATCATGTTCTTGGAATACGTGCTCTTAAGAGGTTCAAATGGTAATGCAATTTCAGCATCAAAAAACTATCTTCCACTGTGAAGTAGCTTCGTAGTGAAGACCCATATAAAGAAGGAAAATTCACACTCATTATAACTTCCTTTTCCAAAGAAATAGCATTTTTCTTTAAAATCCATGGGACATCACATTCTTTGAAAGACCAAGAGGGACGACCCTCTCCTCTAGTTTCTTGTCTTAGCCAATGTTTCTTTTTAGATTTTGAAGAAATAATATCCCTCTTAACAAAAAATGTGCCGCTTGATTTTGATAATATGTGCCTCCATAGATAATATCAAACATTTTTAAATATCTGCATGGGATCTAGTAAGTGGGAAATCTTAAGATTCTCCCAATATAGGAGCTCATAAAATAATAATATCCTTTTCATACCAATGGGAAATTTCTCAACATAGGTGTCTAATAATTCTGGATCATCGAACATGGGCTCCTGATTTGAATCAAATATTTTTGAAAAATCATTGTCCTCTTTCTCATATGTTATAAGCCATTCAACTGATGTCATCATTGTAGGCCTTTGGGTTCTCTTTGCTTTACCATTGAAAGAAGATGTTTCTCTATTGTAAGGGTGTTTTTCTAGGAGGAATACCTTGAAGTATTTATACATTGTCTATCTAGTTACCGACCATGAAGCTCCGAACAATTGCAAGAAATTAAATTAATATGTGAAATGATATTGTTTCTAAACATATGAATAAAAAATTAATTTACTTGGATAATCATGTATGGTGTAAGAAAATATGCCAAACAATGTAAAATTCCTCTCTGTTTCAATGGGTATTTATGCATCGTACACATGTATCCCTTCCCATAACTATTTCAATTCAACTACGAATAGTTGCAATTAGGTATCTATATTCTTCACGTGTCTTCTACCAGGGAGTATGAGAGCCAAGATAAAATGTTCATTCTTTATGGAAAACCATGGAGGGATATTTTTATTGATCACTACTATAGACCAAATAGAATAATTGGTGTTTTAGAGGGAATATGGGTTGACATCATCGATGGATATGATGAGTTGTAGACTTCATACTTCATCCTCAATTTTTCCAGGCCATGTATCCTCTATATGCTTTATGGATATAGAATTTGTTGGGATTCACATAAATCCCAACTCACTTTTGTGTGAGGCATGTCATCCTTGAAACATAGCTAATTATTTGCAATGAAAGAGTCTTTGAATCCTTGGGATTATAGGAATGTGCCTCAATATATTATGAGGAAGACCATGTGATTACCTTTTTTTTGAATTAAAATACTTTTCATTCCCACATTTTGGACATATCTACTTGTATGCATAGTCTCCTCTATAAATAATACAATCATTCAAACATGCATGATATGATATGTATTCAATACCCAACATTTTCAACAACTTCATTACCTCTTTGAAAGTACCCGAAAATACATGATCACTCGGAAGAGACTTATCTTTGAATATCCTATAGTTGGTGGGGAATATAATTGTACAATGCTAATATATAACATTCATAAAATAAATCATTTTTAAATTTGATTGTGTGACAAAATATAAGGAACTTGATCAATGACGCAAGTAAATTGCCTCAACATTACCACAAAACATGCATTCTACATGCCAAACTTTTATTTCACGTTATATAGAAAAATTGTTGTCCTCATTTGAGTAGAGTTTCACTTGCGGCCATGTCCAAATAGAGGGGTGGTGGAAGAAAATTTCAGGATTTCAAATAAGGTGTCAGTGATATGAGCATCATCCCCTAGATCATGATTTAGAATTCATCTAAAATCATTTCCTCCATGGCATTCATATCCCATAAGTAATCATCCATGCCAACCTCCATTTTATTTCCTCCTACATTACCAATTTGTGATGAAGAACTACTATTTTTATAGTCATTCCCAAATGGTGAATCTAGATGTAGTGGGAACTAAATAGGTGGTTTATTCAACCATTCTTTGTGTGCTTTCTCTTATATTATTTATTTGAGTGAAACCTTATCTTGAGTTTACATTGGATTGGGGTGCTCCAAAATATGGGAGGTGGGTTTCTCATTATCACTAGAATCCTAATTTCAAAAAATATTGAGTGTCATTAGTACAATATCAATGATATTAGTAAGCATGTAAATGTAATTGGTTTGTTGAAATTGCATTACACCAAGAAATTATTACCATTTTTTATCCAAGATTGTGGCTGAAAGATGACATGTTCCAATTTGCAGGGTGAAGAGGTTGTCCATTTTCATCCCCCAACTGCTTGCGATATCTTACTCCTGATAAGAGCTTCCGATGTTTTTGAAAATAAAATGGAGTAATATTTTTTGCATTTGAGCTTGATTCTGAATCGTGTTCCTGCAACTTTGGATATATTTTTATTCAAATTGACATGGATTAAAAATATATCTATTCAATTAGATAATCAAAATATAAATAAAATATGAACTTACAAGAGATGGAAAGGGAGAACTCCATGAAGGAATTTCATTAGCAATATGGACTGAGTTGGGATTTGAAGAATTTATAATTTGCAAATATTATTTATATTTTTTCCCCACATTTGAAAAAAATCAGAAATAAAAATTTGTGTGCATATCCAAAATCAATGTTGACAACCATGTAACCAAAATCCGAATTATAATATAGTTTTCAAGCCATTTTTCAATAATAAGGTGACTTTAGAAGAAAATGTGTACTATGAACTACTGTAATTCATGTGGATTCATTCTAAAGGATAATTTGAGATTAATATTCCATTTAATGTGAAATTAAAATTTCAAATAAGTTTTAAACCAAATCGATGCGCTTATTAGAACAAAGTTCATAGATGCGTTTAAAACATTAACAACAATTGGGCATTAAAATAATACTCGCAATGATTTATGGAATTCCAAAAAAAAAAATGTTATCATATCAGTGTTCTTGTACAAAAATTCAATGATTTGTTTAAAAAAAATAACACTGTTATGCACCTATTTCCGAATTTTAAAAAATAAAAATGAATTCAATGAACTCGGTGCTTTTATAACAATTAAAAAATTGATGTTTTTAAATACAAGCCACACCATTGCATTAAAAAAATAATCACACCATCTCGAGATTTCGAAAATAATAAAAAATTGTTTCATGTCGGTGCATTAAAAAACTTTGTCACCCCGACAATGTCCATGCACTTTTTTTATAAACGTATCAATGCAATTGACTATCAAATGCACTGATTTGCATAGAAATTAAAAGAAAATGTGCATTTATTTTTTTAAATAAAAAGAAGAATGACAATATATTTTTTGAAATTTGATTTTATAAAGTATTTTAAATAGTAAACATTTATTGTCCATTTCATTATTTTAGCTAAAATTTAAAGTGAGTGATTCACAAGGGAGACATACCAATAGCACTGTGCAACAACATAATACTTTGGAGTAGTATAACTATTCAGAAGATCATAACCTAAACAAATTGGTGATTCGGTCAATTACTTGCATTATAAAACTTTCAAATTTTATTGTTTATTTTACTCATAAAAATTTGTAGATTTTTTTTTAGGGTTTCATTAAAAGAGATATCATTTGCAAGAGAGACATAATAAGAACACTGTGGAGTTGCAAAATATTTTGGATCTACCGAAATATCAGAAGTTGAAAGGTATGGTGATTCACTGAAAACCCTAGATAGAAAAAATTTAAATTTTACTATTAAAATATTTTACAATTTATGTTAGATTTATTGAAAATTTAGAAGAGAAATAAATTTAAAACCTTGTATAATAAAAAAATTACTATAGATTTTACTAGTAATTTTTTTTACGATCTTCTTTCCTATTTCAATTTTATTCAAATTTAGACAAAAAAAATGAATATTTAAGTTAAACCCCTACTTCTTCCTGGAAAATTTCACCTTAGTGTTTAAATTCCTCCACCACTTCACAATTAGGGATTTTCAATATATGGATTTTAAATTGAATGGGTTTGCGTACTTACTCTATATAGGGCATTCGGCATGTAAATCCAAACCCTATCGACCGTCTCCAATTTTTTTTAAAATGACTATATGTTCTAAAGTGTACCCTCTGTAATATGAGGCACATGTGCTCTTTGTGTAATATAATTCACCGACATATTAGAACAGTTTCGTTAATCATTTATCTCGGTGTAATGTAACACATCAACGCATCTCTTCAAAATAGAATCATTAAATGATTTTGGTGCGTTCACCCATACAAACTACACCATAATAGTTTAAAATTATTTTTAAATGAAGGTGTTCTTGAATAAACGCCTCATGTGTTTAATGTCTTAAATGCATCGGTGCATTTATTTAGATAGACACACCGGTTTCCAAATATTTTTTTGGATGAAAATGATTTGATTAATTTTTCAAATATATTTAATGACTTCTATATTGAATGCTATAGGTGTATATTGATAAAAAATGTCTCAGAAGGTCTCAAGTAACAAAAATATTGTTTGACACAATGATAACACAAATAAAAGTAGAGAAGACAAATTCTTTCTAAATCCTTTAAAAAATTAATATGTTTGAGCTATATGTAAGTTTAACTAATATTTATTGGTTGGTGTGTATCATTCATAGTCGTAAAATGGACAAGGTTGATTAGATTATTTCTAATATAAGTGAAGAAGAGCGCAGAAGTCTGATAGAAAAATTGTGGAATGATGAATTGGGTGAATAAAAAAATTCTATTTAATTTGAGTTTTTTTTTTTCATTAATAATATACTTAACAATATTATAAAATATGTTTCAAACAATATAGTAATTCATATATATGGAGCAATAATTAAGGAAAATATCAATGTCCTTCTAATAAAATAAAAAATATATAACATGTAAATGACGATGAATTGGTTTGTAGCTCATCTCGATCGGTGTTGGATATTAGTGAAAGGGGGACAATATTTTACAGAACTATGAGGGATTTACTCGAATGAATGTATAGGCATACTTTTGATTTAAAATACAGAAATCAATCCAGTGATTCTAAGAACCGAATTATATCTAAACTACAGGAAGCATTTCCAGATCAATGGCCAATGAGACATGTCAAACTTGCAATAGAAAAAACATTAAAAAAAAAAAAAATCGTTCAAAAGGTAATATTACTGAATGTATAAATTGATTTTCTAAACTATATGTATATATTAATACAAAGAATTAATTTATTAATATTTATTTTATTATATTTAGTTTTCATATATCATTATAAAAATATTTTATTACTTTTTTTTCACGAAGATTATAAAAATCCCAAATGATCAATGCATTAATATGCAAAACATGCCAGTAGGAATGTCAAAAAAAGTGTATAAGGAGATGGTTAAATAAATTGACATAATTTCATCATAGGAGGAGCCATATCAACAAAAACATGCTTCACATGTATGTAATCATGATTGACTTTTTACATATAAAAGATAATTTAGCATTAAATACTAATTTTCAAATATTTTCTTGTAGAAAAGAAAACACGATGGAACTCATTTAACACATTAAACAGGATGACAAGGAAGAAAAAGGTTTTTATAAAATTTTGTGAGTAACTGCTAATATTTCCTTATAACAACTCAAGGTTTCATTTTTGTATATTTTAAGTTGTTTTACAACAACCATCCTTGAATGTCTTTAAATAGGTGGTAACATACAAAGAATATCTATCAAAAGAATTGATTGATATTGTGTTAAATAATGGTTGTGAGTATATGTTGGCATATAAAAATTTAATTGTAGAATTTGTATGTATCTATGTTTTTTTACTTCTCTGAGTTTACAATTAATAGAATAAGAAAATACTTTATATTAAATATATGATTTATTATGGGGTATAAAACTTGTAGGAAACAAAGTATGGAACTATGCCAACAGAAGACTTGTTTAAAGAAGGCATGAGATTTGGTTTTGAAAGAATGCGTATAATTCAAGAGTAACTTCTCACTATGGTAAATTGATTTTTGATTTACATTGATGTATATTATTTATTTCAATTTTCATTATTCTCGGCAATGTAGATACACTGCTTAAAATTTATTTTTATGTTCGCAAATGGAACCGCAAGATCAAGAAGATGAAATAAATAGATGAAATCAACAAAACATTCCTCCAAATAACCCAATTCATAGAAGTAGCTCAAGCACTGAAAACAGTCCAACAAATAATGATGATTGATTTGGATATCAGTGCAACCTGTTGTATTTTTTGAAATAATTTTTTGTGAGAATCAGACATTTTGTTTACTGGACTGTCCCAATTGAAAGACACTGGGTTGTCAATAAAAACCCATTGGGTATTAAAAAGAGCTTGTTATTCATATATAATGAAATACCTTCTAATTTATTCTATTGTATTATCCAATGTCACTGTGAAATGTTACACCACTAATTAAATATATAGATGACTAAATATTATAGTGAAGAGATGTAAAATCTGATAATATAACAAATTAAACAAAACGTCATATACAAATACACTAATCAAATTTTAATTTGTATGAACATTGTTATAAGATATATTTTTATCTTTCAATGAATTTTAAAAATTACAATAATTTCACCATCATAGGTAGATATTTCTAAAAAGGAGAAAATATCATTCAAAAAATTGCTGCATCTAGAACATATAAAAGTATCGGTGCGTTGTGTTATATGAAACCACGGTGACAACAACTTTTTGCATGCTTTATGCCCTTTAAGAAAAGAGAGCACTGGTATGTTCATAGCTTCAATGATTGGCTCTGTTTGAGGTTACCACCCCAGTATGTTGTAATTCTTAATGCACCAATGCTTTCATATAACTAACTCGGTTCTACAAAATATTATTTCCAGCTGGGTACTTTAAGAAAACTAAGATCACTAGTACTTTTGTATAACTAACACACTTGACCCTTTTTACTAAAGATACACATCAGCACTGCAAGTTTAAAAAAGGCATTGGAGAAAAAATTTTTGTTTTTGTTCCCTCGCAACATTCGTTAGAAGAATCCCCTGGGGTTTTTTTTATCTCTTAGCCCCAGTGAGGTATATGTTATGCATTAGTATTCTTTGCATTCAACTCCTTGGTGCTTTTTGTTATGTATGTATCATGTTTCTTTTATGTATCTAGCACATTGGTGCTACTTGTTCAATTAAGCACACCGGAAAAAAACATCTGCTAGAACCTCCGACTACCCATATTTTTTAGTTATAATGAAATTCCGTTAAAACCTCTCCTATCCCGAAGAAATGTTTTGGTGGATGTTTTTTTGACAATTTCTTCCAATTTCATAACAATAAAAACCTCCGATATAACCTCTGCTGGAAGGTATTTTTCGTGTAGTGTACGGTTGCATATGACTTCTTAGAAGATAATCAAGAAGTGAACCTTTTTGTGCATTCTTCTAAGAAGTTTAAATTTTCACAATCATAAAATTTATTCATAAAAATCATAAATCCATATACTAACATCATTTTAAACACATGTAACCACTAACTACAATAAAATTACACCCAAATTTTCCTAAGGAAATATGATGGAAAAAAAACCTCAAAAGTGGATGGTTTCTCAAATTTTTTTTGACAATTTGTGGTTACAATGTACTGCATGGATGTATTGTTATTATCTTCTTCTTTCCTAAAATAAACATTTGGGGATGAAAGTACAAGAATAGATACGAGTTGTTCAAGTTTTACCTTTCATTTTATAATCATTGATCTTTAATTATATAAATACATTTCAAATTAATAAAAAAAAAATATGATTTAAAATAATGAAAACCTATCATAACTCAGTTTTCAATCTAATAGTGGGAAAACCCATCAACTGCAATCCATAAATGTAGGTAGACTCATCAATGTTATTTGAGGAAAACCATGCCACCTAGAATTAACTATTGGTGCTCCGTAAGGGTGCAGAATTTCATTCCTGTTAGATGACTATATGTTTTGAGATGTTAACATATTTCCTTAGGTCCAAGGAATACAAGCTCTTAGCCAAGAAAAATTAGTTTAAAGGCATACTCGAAACCTAAAAAAATATCTTCTTAAAAATTCAAAATAAAATAGTTCTATAATTTAATTTGTTTTTATAAATAGTAATAATATAATTATTTTTTGAGGGCATAGTATTGTTATTACACATAAAGATTAATATTAACTTGTTTTTAAATGTCATAAAGTTCAACTCTGATTCTCTTTTCGATAGAAAGAATGCATAGTTTTAGTTATGTGAATTTTAACATATCAACACCAATTCCATGCATTCCAATATGATATTCAAACAAAAACTATGTGTACTACCAAACTACGCTAAAAATAGAACAAGTTTTAAAAACATAGAGTTTTAAAAACTAAACTCAAAGGAAAACCCCACATTTCACAGCTAACACTCTTATTAGATTCCAAATTTATGAATTTACAAGCGTATTCCTCTCTTAACTTCAACTTTGTTTATATTTTATTCTTTGCGTCTTCTCGTACTAAACATGGTGCGCTATCCTCAAAATACCATTTAATAAAGAGTGATAATTAACCTCTAAAAATATACCATGTGATGCGTCTAGAATCCTTCAACCAATTTTAGTCTCACCATTTTCACATTGGTGCTGAAAATTTTATCAAAATTTTGTGGTAATTGATAATGCCACCTGATGACCCATGTGCTCAGAGCCCATGTGCTCAGAAGGGAAATAATTGTATTCTAAACAGTCGACAAACTTGCTCAGAAAATGTTGGCTTTTCTGGCAGATTTTTGGTTTAATTCTGTTGGAATTAAAAAAAAAACATATTACAGTTGTCAAGGTGTGGAATTTGGGTTGTCCTAGGGATTTTTGATGATGCTCAAGCCATTTCTAGTGTTAAAATTGTGATTAACGCACTAAAAATTAAGATTTTTCAATCCATTTTTTTTTGGATTTCGAAAAAATATATATTATGGGAAAAATGATAGACAACGTTGGGGAAAAGATGTTGGCAATCTTATGCATAACATTATGCAATATTTAATACTATTGCATGTGGTATAGAAGTATTTTCATTTGAAATAGTTTAAAATTAATTATTTATATACCACCTATCAGAACATTAAAACATTGCGTTTCAGGGTTGATATTGGCCATCATAAATATGTATTTTGGTGCAATGCAAAGAATAATGTATTTATATTTTTTTATTGTTGCTTTGTGTGGGGTTTAATCCTCATCAATTTAAAGTTTTAAATCTCATGGGGATGGGATTAGAGTAGAAGCCACTTTTCAGTGATAAAATAATTTTCAGTAGTATTTTAAGCTTGAGTAAGCCCTGTACAATCCTAGTGACATTATCCAGTATGGGGAAATATCATTCTTTCATCAAACATTGTAGCATAAAAGATGTTCCACAAGATGTGCATGGACTTGGCACAATCCATTATTTAATTTAATATTGGAGATAGCCTTCGCCTAAACTCAACCTATTTGATACATATACTAGGGTTTCAAGAATGAACATTGCTCAAGGGTTTGGAAGTGTAGTGTTTGCAACAATCTGGAGCTTAGATCTCACGAGTTTCCTAATCCTAATGAAACCAATATGAAGGGATTCCTTTTATTTGTAGGTTTTGAATTAAGATCTTATATTATCTCATGCGAAAAGTTTACAAGATAAGATGCACATTCCTTATGAATTTTTTCAGCTCATTCATGAAGGACGATAGCTTCATGATCAAAAGTTCATCAATAAGTACGACATTTCCAAGGATGTCATGATTTACATGGTAGTAAGAATTTGAGGTGGATATAAAGGGGGAGGTGCATCCACCTCATTCCCACCAAGATCATTGAGAAATGTTTTAAAACTAGGGCCTCCTTCGCCAAAACTTAAATATCTCTCTAGATCTACATTTATGGTGGAGCGGTTCGCTGGATCCCTTTCTCTTGAGGTGAAAATGTTGCATGTGGTTTCCTAGCTGCATATTATGAACACAAAATGCTTATATGTCATTTCAATGGTTTTTATCCTTATTAATTGGCTCTAAAGGAATGGGTTCAATAGAACTTGTATCTAGATGTGGTGGTAAATTTATGCGAAAAAGGATTTTTTATTGTTATTTTTCAGAAGTTAGAGGACCAACAGAAGATTTTTTATCAAGAACCCTGGTTTTGGGGCCGATCTGGTCTCTCCCTTCATCCTTGGTTTACAATTTTTAATCCTCTATTTATGTCAAATGTAGCAACTCCATTATGGGTGAGATTTCCCATTTTTTCCATCCATATGACACATCTTGATATCTTAGAATATTTAAGAAATTTGTTAGGCTACATCATCAAAATTAACTCAGAAATAATTTCGAAACGAAATCACACATTATTCACATTTGTGTCGAAGTGGACCTCAAAAAATTATTTTTGGATAATATCCTCCTTAAATGGGGAAATATGGGTTATTCCCAACTGAGGTATTATGAAAATACAACTTTTTTCTATAGATCTTGCCAACATCCTGAATATCTACAAATTTTTTTTCCATATTCATAAGGCACCTCTTCACACCTTCAAGCCAAGAAGAAAAATAATGGATGGAATGATCCAAAAGGACCCAATGGTTCTAAGTATTTTGTTGCTCATGGGTTGGGTAATTATCAAAATCATAACACTCTTGATCCCACCATTACTCCTATACAAAATTCATCCATAATTTTAGAATTTTTGCAAAGAGTGGGAAAAAAAGTACCGATGAATCAAGCCATTCAGAGACTAACAAGGAGTCAACAAATAAGTTTGAGCACTTGGAAATCGAAACATCTCAAGAAAAGGTAGTGGCTGTTTATAACAATCCCCGAGGTTGGATATACATTCAGGCTCCAGGAAGTAAAAATGTAATGTTGCGTTGCGTGATTGAGGAAAGACTAATGTAGTGTGATATGATGTAATTCATTTTATTAAGTCAAAAAAATTGTTGAAATTATATATATATATATATATATATATATATATATATATATATATATATATATATATATATATATAAAGTAATAAATGCTATATGAATTGAGATATATTTAATTTAAAAATTTATATAATATTTACTATTATGTTATTCTCAAATTCATATTATTTGTTATAAATTATTTATAATGATAAATTTATATATGTTGAGATATACTTAACAAAAAAGTTTATATAATTTATTATTCTATTTTAAATTTTATATTATTTATTATTAATTAGTATCATAAAAAAAATAATAGAGAATATTTATTAAAAATTGTTTAGAAATGATTAAAATTGTAGATTTAAATCTTTGATTATACAATTTAAATATTATAAATACTAATTTATTATTCTATTTCAAATTTTATATTATTTGTTATTTATTACTATAATAAAGAATAATATAGAATATATGTTAAAAATTGTTTAGTAATTATTAAAATTGTAGATTTAAATCTTTCGCTTATACAATTTCAATATTATAAATTCATTAAATATAAATTCTTGAAATTGTTAAGTGTATTTATAGACTCGGATAAAATTTAATACGTCATATAAATTACAATATATTTCACCTACCAATTTTATATATTACTGTATTTTAAGAACCCTAGAATTTGTTATTAATTATTATTTTAAATTTTATACATTACTATATTTTAAAAACCCTAGAATTTTGACTAATTATTAGTCTATTTTTAGAATTATAATTTTATTTTTAGAATTATAGAATTTGTTATTAATCATTATATAATAAGTAAAAGTAACAAAATATTAGATATTATATAAGGCACTTGAATCTAAAATTCTATATAGCATTTATCGTTTTTTTGGAATTAATATTATTAGTTATTAATTGTCATTCTCTAGGACGACGCATGTAATTTTCCATTATACGTGAGAGCAGTACCATTGAATCTCAGTGGTCGATAATCTTAAGGTGCAAAGGTTGAAGGTATAGAGGTATAGCTCTAAAGGTTGATAATCTTGGTGCAAAGGTTGAAGGTATAGAGGTATAGCTCTAAAGGTTGATAATCTTGGTGCAAAGGTTGAAGGGATAGAGGTATTGTTGAGACTGCAACTGTGGAAGTTCTTAAGGAGGTCTTTGTACTTAAGACCCACCCACCATTGGAGCAGAACCGTCAGGCGAGGTTGAGGAGGAGCCAAACCCAAAGCATACAATGCAGGTCGTGGAAGAAAATGGAAGTGCACCGATAGTGACCAGGAATCCAAGAATGTAGTCCTTTTTGTTAACTTTGCAGTGTTATATAATGGCCTATTTTGGAGACTGTATTGGATAAATATGGTTAGATGCATACTTTGGTAGAAGCAGGGTAGAAATATATCTCATTTTTAATAATTCTGGAATATATCAGATGAAGATAAACACATGAATGTAAGGGTACTAGCCATTGACTAAACCAAAAAAAATCAAATCTATTTAATATTATCTCCGTTCCACGGGAACGGCTCCCGAGAAATTGGAAACCCGTTACAGAAAGAATGGGAATCATTGACCATTGCGATGATGGACGTTCCGGTGTTTCCAAAAAAAAATTTTCTCAAAAAAAAACTTCCTTAAATGTTTTCAGTAAGTTTTACCTAAAAATAAACTTCATTTCTATAAATTTGCCCCAAAATCCACCAAAGAAAAAATTTCTCTTTTGAAATTACACCCAAAAAGAAATCTTTTCCCACCAAAATCACTCACAATCTTGCATAAATTTTGTCCTCCATCACTGTAGTTGTTAACTTGTTTAAGAGCGCAACCTTGTATTCATTTTGCAAATAGGAAGGAGCAGTTCTGGCCAGTCACCTTAGTGACTTTCCAAATGCTCTATTTTTTCTAGACATTTTAACTTCAATAATGCAGGCTTCAAATTTTCAAGGATTTCTTCTTTTCTGTCATTTCTGTTTGCGAGCTCTTCTATGGGGATATTTCATTTTTCAGTCTTGTTTTATGTCATATATAAACTCAGGTTTCTTGCTTTTTTTTATGTGAAATTCTTCTTGCCATTTCAGAGAGATTGGACTGGTCCTTGTAAAGATATTATATATTTTCATAATAAAAAGATATCTTAAATTAGTAAATGCATCAATGACATGTACATTTCTAGAATTAGTAACATTGACCCTCCTTTGATAGGTACAAAGTATCAAACCCATATGCCACATTACAACATTCTATAGGTAAGTTATGTAATGAAAAAAAAATAAAAAAAATTATTATAGAATATTACCGCCCCAGTTAATCGTTTCCTGTAATATTTTCCAGACACCAGTATCCAAGTTCCCAACATTTCCATGTTCCAGAAACTCACACAAGATAGAATATTATATAGTTATATTATTTTTAAGTGATGAATTAATTCATTTATATATTTAAATTATATAATTTAAATACCTTTTTTTTAATTTATAAATAATTAATTATGTAATTAGATTAGTGAAAAATGATTTGAAATTTTATTTAAAAATAACTTTAATTTTAATTTTAAAATAAATTAATTCCAATGGTTATATATATATATATATATATATATATATATATATATATATATATATATATATATATATATATATATAATTTTCGCCTATGAAGTATTTGTTAAAGTTCCTACAAGTTAGTTGAGAAAAAATCAATAACAACTATCAAATGAAGAGAATTTGCACTGTCATAATAAACGAAAATGGATTAATGTTGTAAGGTCTTGAACCTTGAAACTTTCCAATTGAGGTTAGAGTAGAAGAAACGCGGAACCTATACTGAGATGATGTGGCATGGGGTGTTCTGGCATAGTGGTAGATCATACCAAGCTTGTGGGTCGCTCGACCACCAAGATTTTCAAAGGAACTAAGCAGAGGGAAATCCTAGAGATTGACTATTGTTGTGGAGGTAAATCCCCTCTGCGGACAGAGGTGATCCCACTAGCCCTAGAGTGGGTCTAGAAACAATCGAAACACGCAAAGCTATTGATTCCTAGTTACAAAAGATAGAACCGCGATAAATCACTTACCGTGATTCCTTCATTGTTGTTGTCGAAGAAGAAGTGGCGCTTCCGTTCCTAGTTCGACAGGCCACGATCCATGAGCTAGCTGCATCCAGATACCTGTGCACATCTGAAGAAGAGAGACAACATGCAACATGATATTTCACACTTTATAACTATCGATAAGTCAGAGAGGAACAAATAAAATTGTGTTATATAATGGACAAACAAAATCATGGATCTCATAGCAGAGTCATATATATTAAGATATGAGAGAACGATTACAGTCGGTGCTCTGATGTCGTGATCTTCCTTCGACAGGATTCCAGTGGGACGTGTCTCACAAAGCTCGTCAGGGATTTGACAAAACTCTTTCTCTCACAAGGTTCTCCTTAGCTCTGCTCTTGATCATCACTCAGCTATGATTTCCTTCTCCAAAAGTTCAGCTAGCTATCAAATGAAGAGGGTAGGCTTTTATAGAAGGAGAAGGAGAGGTTAGGATCCCTATAATCATGGGGGAGAGTCCCATCTCTTAGGAAGATTCCATGAGAGGTGGAAAACCACTTCCTAATCAAGGAGATCCGGAGCCAAACAACCTAACCTATTTTTGATGATTATTTTTGAAGTTGTTAGAATCAAACTTCCGCCTTCTATTGTTAAAAAAACATTCCTTAATAGGCTTGGCGTGGGCATAAGATAGGGACAGAGTGCTAGCCGGCATGCCCACTAGTGTATATTTTCCCCATTGGCGTGAGGGATGAACTAGCTACTGGCACCAATGCCAAGACATGGGTTTTTAGGGTTTTTCAAAGGAAATGTTCTTGAGAAGAATTCTCTCCCTTATGTAGAAGGATGCCATCAAGGTGTTTTCAGGACATTTTACCATCCATAGGTCACAGGAATAGTCCTCCAATGTACAGGACGAGGGGACGGTGACAAAATGCTGTGTAACAGATGCCCCCTAAATCATGAGGTACAAGAGAGAGGGAGGGGTGAAATGCTTTATGATAACGCTTCAAATTGAAAACACTGCCGTCAGAAGACCTGTGAATACAAATACAACTGATATCTCTAATACATGATATGTGGTATGGGCGCAGCCATCCATAATAAAGTGTACAAAAACTGAGATCCAAGGTATGGACGTAGCCATCCAGTAAAATAAGGATCAACAAGCAGACTCAGGTATGGCCGCAACGATCCAATCAAAAGAGTCATGTAACAAGTCATAATAATCCAACAAGAACCCGCAGCATGAATTTCATCAGAAAAAATCCATGGTCTTGCACTCCATCTCGATCCAAACATAGTACAAGTTCGAGCATACGAATATCTGAGATGAAGTTGAACATACATCGTCTGATTACCAGACATTGATAAAAAATGTTAACAGACGCGAAAGAAACCACCAATAATGACAATGGATCTCAAGGTACAACAGGTACAATCCACGGATGTGAACAGTGATCTGGCGTCGAACACCCGCAGAATCATCTGATCGAAGGCCAATAATGAAAACCTTGCGTCAAATGTGAAGAACCTGCCATTGAGGCATGCAGGCTCCAAGGTACTTGAAGGGAGTCTCTAGACCACCTTTCTGGATAATGAGCTGAAGTCGACAGGAGGTGACCTTGTTCGAAGGTGGGCCATAATGTTTCCCACATCATCAACATGAGACAGAGGAACATGATGTTTATGAATCAAGACCAATAGAGAATCAGAGGGAGGTTGAAGAACTGCAGAGGCCAACTTCTCTTGAACATATCGGTGGCGCGACATTGGATTTGGCAGTATTTGACATCAAGGGATCTGAGGTCATGGTGATGTGGCAAAGAGTTGATGAGCGATCAAAAGAGATTACCCAAACCCATGAAGGCAAGCAGATAACAAGATGAGATGTCCCCAGTCCGACATGAATGCAAACAAGTTCCATGTTCAAGGGCGACATACTGCCAACATGACTATAATATTGGTTCCATTTTCCCCCACCATTTCTGGCGAGTACCCCAATTATTTTTGAAAAAAAGCTTGAAGGGGATAGCATATGCTTGCGATGTAAGTTTTTTCTTTCAGAAAAATCCAACATAATACATTTTATGAGCCCTAGGAAGGAGAAACATGAGTAACATCATTACGACGGAGTCCGATCTCATTAGTTTTTAACGAGTTTGACAAAGGAAGAACTCGACATCTTTTCATATTTACAGATCTTGAAAAGACAACGGAAAAGAAAACTCCAGCAGTTCCTTTTCGTAGGTAGTCCCACAAATTCGAAAAGGTAGAAAACTATGTGTGAGAGAACCTCCTAGTCGTGATAGGCTAGGGTATTCCTTCTTCGTAAATAGTCTATCCCAACCCAAAAAAAGGGTAAAAGTATACTGGGTAGATGTCATTTCGCAACAAATTTAATGAGCTCAAAACGACAAGCGACTCGGCAATCTTTTCAGTTTTAGAGAGTCAGAAAAGAGCTGAAAGGTGACTCCAATATTGACTTTTTTGTGTTTTTATCGAGTTTGAAAAAGTATAAAATACAACTCGTCTCTTTGTCCAAAACCACGTGAAAAACTTGTTTCTTCACGAAAAGACGCATGTAAAACATATTCAATGAAAAGAATGTGAAAATATGTCGACAAACATGTTTAAAAACCCATTTCGGACTTGAAAAAGCTATAAAAGACCAATAGTGGTAGAAAATATTTACTTTTCACTTTTTCCCTCTTTGCAGAGCAACAATGACCCTTTTGTGCTTCGTTCTTTAGGCGTCAAGTGCTACCAATCTAGTGGACCAAATTGAATTCTTTCTGGCTCAGGTAAGAGCCAACCTTTTTTTCCATGTTTTAAGTTACATTTTACTGTATTTAATCATTTTTTGAGGTCCTTTAGGAAAGGATTTTAAAATTTTAGGGCTCCATGGTTGACATGGATCCCGGGCATAGAACCATGCCAATTCACTCTGTTTTACACAGAGGTCACGCCAACGGCGCAACACAAAATTGAGCAACAATTCCTCAAAAAACAACCAATGAAATGTGATTTTGAATACCCAAGGAGGTTTGTAACGTTCCTATGTTTGACTGATGCGGGTATCAAGAAAAAATGATGGTCATTGAATGGAAAGAGAGAGAGCATAACGTAGAGGATGAATTTGAAATGGGAAATGAGCATTGTATGAATGCTCTTCGAAATTGCGGGCTGAAAAAATTCTTCCTTATGCCATGTCTTTGGGCTCAGCCCGAACTACTACAGTATCTCATCAGCATTTTGGATAAGGATGAGACGAAATTCAAACTTCGAGACTAGGAACTTGAGCTCAAAGTATCAGATGTATACTTCATCACTGGACTGTCACGCAGGGGTCCAATCCCTATTCTGACCGGTACCAGGCCTTTAGGAGAAAACATGACAATGGTCATGAACAAGGTGTGCGTAGGGGTACGCAAAGGAACGAGGAACGAGAAAGTAAAAATTCAGACCGTTCGCGATCTAGCACTGAGAGTAGTACTACACACCATTACGCAGGTTGCGAGATCGTAGGCACCGCACAAGGCCACAAAGATGCAACTACTACTTGCATCGGAGTGTATGAACCCAAATATCTTTAACTGGGAAATGGCGGTGACCATGAACATTAAACGGAAAATCACAAAATGTAAACAGACCAAACTGAAATAGTTTGGATATGGGTCAATTCTGGTGTTGTTCTTCCTGGAACAATTACCAAATTTTCAGCATCAGGATGCTATAGTCCCAGATCCACCACTGAGAGAGCCACGGAAGGCTCGATGGGTGGCATTGATGCCCAGGGTAGGGGGTGGCCAGCATATGTCCTGGCGGCCTGAGTTCTTTAACTGGCTCTGATGACAGTTGATCGTCGTGGAGGACTGGCCCTATATGGGCACCGAATTTACTGGAGACCGAGAACTTCCGCCTCTAGAGAGAGAGGACTGGGACGAGGAGCTTGGTTAGACTCTTTTTAATTTTATGAGTTTTATGATTTTTTGGTATACATGCATGTTCTAACAGCTAATCCTATATGTATGGAGATGTTGGCCTAGAAAAGCCCGCCAGAATGTCACCAATAGAGAGGAGGACCCCTCTCGCTCATGATCCTCAAGGTGAGGGGGCGAGGGGGACGAGCTTGTACAGAACCTAGAAGGGATTTCTCGTAGAGTTCCGGATTATGGTTTTTTAGCTGATATTCCCCTAGCTTATCAAAGGCACACTGTAGGGGTGCGGGTTGTCTCCACCGCTTACTGAGGCAGTTGGTGCGGGCAGTGACGTGATACCACGAGCACCATGTCAATTAGTCACCTAGGCTTTCTATTTGCATCTTTTTGAGAGACATGTCATCTCCAGATGTAACTGAAACAAACATGTATATTTTTTGTTTTATATGATGCACACGTTGCAAACACTCGACATATATATATATACATCTATTTTCTACATGGATCTTGGTTACATATGATAATGTTTTTATATGTTATGTAGATGTCTAATACAATGTTATCTAATGTATCAGCTAAATAATTTATGACCCATTGGAAAAGTTAAAAGTTCATAAAATGCATCAAACCAACATATTTTATTTTAACACAAGCTTAAAAGCACAAACACAAACTATGCTTGAAAATGATTTTTATGTTTTATGAAAGCTTAAAACAAAAATCTAAACTATGCTTGAAGATGGGTTTCATTTTTACACAAGCTCGAAACACAAAGTAAAGTATGCTTGAAATGAGTTTTCATTTTTACACAAGCTTGAAAATGGCAAGTAAACTATGCTTGAAATGACAAGGAAAACTGGGCATGACCCCATGCATGGTGACTCATTTCGAGGTGTACATGCCCCCCAAGCTCCAGTCCATAGAAAATGGAGTGAAGGTTCAAAACACAAGAGTAAGAGAGACTCGACCTGAATTTTACGAAATCTAACAAAAACTCAAATTGAACGAGAACGTGTTTCATTGTTTTAATGAGGTTGACACACTTAAAAGAACTATCCTCAAACCATCTTGCTTCATTGTTTAGGGAGCTTGACACAAGAAAAGGAACTATGCTATGACGAGATCAAAGGAGCAGTTTCAGGAGGGGGAGAATCATATGCAGCAATGATCTCACAATAATTAATCTCAACCGAGGTCAGAGGCATCAAATCTCGAAAAGAGGCAACCTGTTCAGGAGAAGGGATGATCCAAGGGTCATATGACTGAGAGATCATGTTGACTTGAATGGTATTGGGTGGCAGAAAAGGAAAAATACCCATAAAGGTGGGATCTTTGAAAAGGCCCGATCCCACACTGTCAAAACGAGTAGGTATTTGATCCACATATGGGATGTTGTTCTCGTATGATGAGGTAAAGAAGGATAACTGGTCGATAGTTACAATTTTTCCCTCATGCAGAAATTTCAACATGCGAAAGAGGGTGGATGGCACGCATAGCATAGCATTGGTCCAACTGTGACTGAGAAGAAGATTATAATTGAGTTTCGCATCAAAAACTTCTACTTCGATGTTAACCATATTCCCTTGTAAAGTAATCGGTAGACTCGCGAGAAAACCCAAGGGTTTTGATTCCCTTCCATCGAATGCCTCGAGGGCATTGGGAGATGAAGCCAAGGCTGGAGAGCTAATGGCCTTCCAGCAGGAAGATGACATGACGCATGTGGATTCACCTTTATCCACAACAGCTCTATGGATATTGCGACCATTAATATGGAATTTTATAATAAGCGCAATCTGATGTGAAATACGGGAAACAAAATTTTCCAAGTTGAAAGAGAGAAGGCTAGAATCAGCACGATCAATCCCATCGATGGTAGATAATGACGCCTTCTGCTGAGATGGGAAACTCTGGAGAACTTCCAATGTAGACATGGTGGACGACACCTGTGCCAAATCCTCAACAATGCTATAATGCTGGGTAGCATGGGTGTTTAGATTATAGGAATATTTCCTGAGAATAGCATTAAAAGGTGGCTGCATAATGGGTTCGGGACTAGGCCTTTCAATCTAAAGTGAGCCAGATACAGGTTGGGGAGGAGCACCATCAACGATGTCCTTCCCTGTCGCCTGACACGATCCAACATAGTATTTCGACTGAGTGGTGATAGAAATAGGTGCAGAGCCATTCATCATGAATACTTGTGAACCAAATAGCGCAGATTGGGTAGGCTGCTCGACGATTTGTGTTTGATGAGACGGTAAGGGCTATTTGAGAACATCAGGAGTTCCCTTTGTGCCCTTGAGAAATCTACTGACTTCGGCTCGTCATGGAAAATCCTTGTTGTAGTGCTCTTCATCGCAGATTAAACAAGGATACTTGGGTTTACGTTATGATCTATCATCAGCATGAGGCTTAGCCGAATCTGTATTCCAGGCATCGGCTTTAGCCTTTCCTTTTCCCTTCTTTTTACCTTTGGAAGTCTTTTCTGTAGGATTGGCCTGAACGACATTGACCTCTGAGGACTTTCCAGAGTCCGGAGTAGGCTGAGAAGCAGAATCATTGGATGAACTAGATTTTCGCTTCCCGGCATTGGAAGAAGGAGACTTGAGAGAAGTCTGAGAGACAAAACCAATAACACTGTCTACTGATGGAGCAGTTGGTGCTTTAGAGGTCCCTGGTCGCGGGGAATCTGTCAAGATGTCGTATAACATGCCTGATTGAGAGTACACTAAATCGAGGTACTAGGCATGAGCAATGGCTTATTCCTCGGTTACACATGCCCCCATAGCAATGTTTTGTGAAATCTTATTGACAAAGGAGGTAGTGAACCAGTGAGTCAGAAGCTGATCAGGGATGTGAAAATTCATCAGGCGATGACGACGTCTCCATTCTTGAATGAGGTGTGAAATGTGAGTAGCTTTGTCCTATTTTAAAGATGTCAGGAAATGCGTCCCCGCTTCGTAATGAACCAGTAACTGGAAATGTGTTAGGAACGCCATAGATAAAGTATTAAAACCTTGAAAAATACCATGGGACACTTCTATGTACCATTTAGAAGCAGTGCCAGTGATAGTGCGTTGAAAAAGACGTAGACGAATCGAGTCATCGACCCAAGAATTCGAAGAACACCATAAATGGTATGTCATGGCATGTGCTTGGGGGTCTTCTCCAGATTTTCCCTCAAACGTAGAACAATCACTAGGCACCTTCGTTGGAACCAGAGGCCAATATGGATTATGAAGAATCAGATCATTGGTCAATTTCGACATGTCCGGTAACTCCAACGTGGTGAGAAAAGGTAATTGAGGGTTAAAAGGCATGCTAGGTCCCCGATAAGGACCTGTACCTCTACTCAATCCTGGTTGAGCATAACTCTACCCCCATTGGTTCTGTCCTTGAGGATTTTGACCATAAGGGGTACAAGTCGGATAATTGGGTTGATATGGGAGCTGAAAACTAGGATATTGGGGTTGATAACCAGGGTACTGTTTCTGAGTATACAAGTGTCCCGATTGAGCAGTGTAAGGATTTTGCTGCAGAGTATAAGTATAGATTGGTTGTTGAGGGTAATAACCAGAACCTTAAGGTGGGTTGTAAACTGGTGGAGACTTACCTTGAGGGTAATAGCCGCCTTGGGGTCGAACATGCTACTAGTAAGTGGGGCCCTAGTAAGTCGGATAAGTCGAGCGCACAGGTGGATTTGGTTGTGGCATAAAATAGATCGATGGTTGAGCAGGGTTAACAGGTTTTGTAGGTTGTCCTGGTTGAACATGTTGACCTCGCTAATGAGGGGCACCAGGTTGGCCTGATGGCAAGAGTGGGCCAGGTTGTGCCTAATAACTAGGTTGACCTAGGACAGGACCATAAGATGGCCCTGGCTGTGAACCATTTTTACCAATGGGAGAATGAGGTTGCTAAGCTTGCACCAAAGGTTACGAAGGATGGGTTTTCCCCCTAGGACTATATGAAGGTCCAGGTTGATACATCGGTTGCCCTGCTGGTCCTTGAGGTTGCCCTGGTCGGACCACGGGGTGAGGCTATAGACGTTGACCTTGAGGATTGTAAGACTACCCTTGCGGGCCATAAAATAATCTCTGCTGGACCGAAGGTTGTCCCTATAAGGGTTGCCCTTGCGGGTCATATGCATACCCTGGCTGGGCTAGAGGTTGTCCCTTGAAGGGTTGTCCTTGTGGGCCAGAAGCATATCCTTGTTGAAACAAAGGTTATCCCTAAAAGGGTTTTCCTTGTTGGTTATAAGGTTGCACAAGAAGGGTAGGCATAAAACCATTAATATACTGGTAAGCCTTAGGAGCAGGAAAAAAAATGGGGTTTTTGTGCTCATAATATTGAAATGAAAATGAATATATCGGGGTATCATCCATTCCATAATGAGAAAATTAAGGACAATTAAGATCCTGAGATGACTGATCAAACTGGGAGATCGGTGACTGTAAAGTCATCCGATACTCTTCGGGAGAAAGGTTCTCAGGAATGACAGAAGCTATATAAATGTCTTCAAGAACTGACGAGGTCCCAGTTGACTGAGTGGTGACAATAGGCATAGACGAAGCCACGTAGACAGTAGGTCTAACAGGTACTGATGTGACAAAAGGAGATTCCGTGATAGGTGTCGATGGTGACATCCCTAACAAGGGAATAGTCAGTTTCGTGGACAGAGTCGATATTCCCATAGAGGAAATAGTGGCCATGAAATGACTTAAATACCTATATCCAGCTGGGAGCGGTGCACTAGGTGAAGACAGAACAGATGATTCAGGGATGTCTTCGGGAAAAAGCTAGTAGTCTTCACTAGAAGAAGGAATTCCCTCACTAGGAATAGGACTGGATGAGTCCATATCTGACCCTGCCATAAGATCTTCTAAAAGACGACGACGACTAGGAGGTATGACAAGAGCCAAAAATGGTGATTCTGATGTAAGAGGATGGAAGTGTTCCCCAACTTCAACTCCAAACCAAGCATTGGACAAGGGCCAATTGAACTCAACTGGTCCTCCAAACGGAAGCTCAGATATAACAGGTCCCCCAAAGGGATGTTTGGATACAATGGGCTACTAATACTCAGCAGAGGACTGAGAGACTTCTGATGAATCATCTGTATAAGGACTACCCATAGACGAAACTGATGGTTCTGCCGCTGTGAGTATAGCAATAAAAGGAAGAGATAAAAAACAAAGACACACGGCCAAAAACCAAGGAAAACAAAAACAGGCCGAAAAAATCAATCTCTAAATGGACGTGTGATCGTAGGTGATTAATTTTACCACATTGAAACTAGAATTTTTACTATTTCATGTTTTAAGAGTATAGAAATGAATAAAACATGACTTTATCACTTTCAGTTTGGAAACAAGCATGAAAGGACAAGCGCTTGATGATCTTCCAAAATTTAGGGAGTCAGTAAAGATCAAAATGACTGCTCTGGTAATCTAGGTATATGTGTGTACCAGATATCCGTGAAATCCAATATACACCTTGGTAAAAATGAAAGAGAAATCAACCAAGGACTTAATGTACGTTCAGGTAATCTCTCCAAATGTTGTGTCCAGTGTATCATGGGTAAAAGGCGGCAGAATCGGCTTCCTATGGATAAAGGATTTGCAACCTAATGGGGTCTCCCTTTATATACATGATGGTATAGGGAGCACAATTCTATACTAGCACTGTCTATAGCCAGATGGCGAGCGACAACTACTAGGCTTAAAGACGTCGGAACACATATTTACCTTAGACTACTAGATGTTCTGTTAAGTTTCAATGCTACCTTAGGTTAATTCAGTAAATTTTAAATTTTATCTTCAATTTACGTTTTGATTTCAAGGCCTCGTCGAATTTTGGATCTCATAAAACCTCTAGATGCAAACTACATGCCACAAAATATCATTTCGTTCAATGAAGAGCTATCTATGGGAGAGTTGAGAGCTTTCAAATGATAGTGAAATGAACACACAAAAACCTCCACTACCGATTTCAATGCAAGCTAACGAAACTGGAAAAATTTTCTCTAGAATTATACAACATTATTAATGTGAAAGAGTTTTCAGGTTTCACTATGACAATAAAAAATGCAAAAGTTTTTTTTTTTTTGTATTTTTCAATATATTAGAGAAAATGCACCAAATAAATGAAAAACTAATGAAAACATCAATTTGAGAATGATAAAGAGAGAGCTAAAACAAAACAAGTTCACTCAACTCAAACAAACACAATCAAGACACAAACTGATGATGAAATCCCTCAAAGCGAAGAAGAATCTTGAAAGAGACTCAAACAAGCCGTGTGATCTAGGCTTGGAGAAACACAAAGCGAAACTGAAGAAAAGAGAGGACAATCACTCAATAAACGCAATAAATCAATTGGATTCAGTAATATGAATCAAAGAAGCAGAAACAAAGTTGACCGGGAAAGAAAAGACCCAAAACTCCCATGGGAGGTTCAGCACACTGAAGCACCTAGAAGCCCTAGGGCTAAAATGAAAAAATCACAGAAAGGGGAAAAAAACTAGAGTACAAGGGCTAAAAACAGTAAAAAATGACTTCAAAGCACTCAAACAATCAGAAAAAAAAAAACCAAGACTAAAACTCAAGCTCAAAGAGTCCAAAAACAGGCAAACCCTAAAACCAAATAGGGTTGGCGCGCCTGTCTAGCTGTAATCTGCATGAAACAGGGAATGGCGCGGGTGCCTAACTAGCAACTTGCACCTTTCAACACGACTGTCAGAGGGATAATATTTTCAATCAGGTTTACCCTAGAAAATTATGAAAATGAAGTAACAAAGGCTAGATCTGGTCTTCTGGGGGCTGAACAGGGTTTTAGCACCAAGGAAGGTGAACCAGAAAAGTAGACTAATCAAACAAAAAGCCAAAAAACAACCGAATGGAGGAAGGACCAACTCCCACTGATCCCTAGTGGAGTTGCCAAATTTTTGTGGAGGTAAATCCCCTTTACAGACAGAGGCAATCCCACTAGCCCTAGAGTGGGTCTAGCAATAATCGAAACACGCAAAGCTATTGATTCCTAGTTACAAAAGATAGAACAACGATAGATTGCTTACTGTGATTCCTTCACTGTTGTTGTCTAAGAAGAAGTGCTCCTTTAGTTCCTAGCTGGACAGGTCATGATCTATGAGCTAGCTGCATACAGATACCTATGCACATGCAAATAAGAGAGACAACATGCAACGTAATATTTCACACATTATAACTACGATCAGTCCAAGAGGAACTAATGAAATTGCATTATATAATGGACAAACATAATCATGGAACCAATAACAAAGTCATGTATATTAAGATACGAGAGAACGATTACAACTGGTGCTCTTACGTCATGATCTTCGTTCGACAAGATTCCAGTAGGACGTGTCTCACAAAGCTCGTCAGGGATTTGACAAAACTCTCTCTCTCACAGGGTTCTCCTTAGCTCTGCTTTTGATTGTCACTCAACTATAATTTCCTTCCCCAAAAGTTCAGCTAGCTAGAAAATGGAGAGGGCGGGATTTTATAGAAGGAGAAGGAGAGGTTAGGATCCCTATAATCATGGTGGATAGTCCTATCTCTTAGGAAGGTTCCATTAGAGGTGGAAAACCACTTCCTCATCAAGGAGATCTGGAGACAAAAAACCCAACCCCTTTTTGATGATTCATTCTGAAGTTGTTAGAATCAAACTTATGCCTTCTATTGGTAAAAAACATTCCTTAATAGGCTTGGCGCGGGCACAACACAGGGACAAGGTGCTAGCTGGCGCACCCACTAGTGTATATTTTCCCCATTAGCTTGAGGGATGAACTAGCTACTTGCGGCAATGCCAAGACATGGGTGTTTAGGGTTTTTCAGAGGAAATTTTCTTGAGGAGAATTCTTGCCCTTATGCAAAAGGATGCCATCAAGGTGTTTTCAGGACATTTTACTATCCACAGGTCATGGGAATAGTCCTCCAATGTACAGGATGAGGGATTGCATGGATGGTGACAAAATGTTGTGTAACACTATCAAGATTGATTGAGGATCCCCCTTTGTGGTCGATGTTTAAAGAGCAGGTGGCCAGATGGTATTAGTGCTAATATTCCCCACTCTGATACATGATTGATATTAATTACATCCCCTCTTCCCCAAATTAAAAGCTACCATTGAGGGGGGGGGGGGGGTGTCTTTGCTACCAACAATTTTGGTTGAGGGAGTTTCATACCCCAACAGGACATGCAACAAGGAACGTGACCTGACAGATAGGTAAGTGGCTATAACAGTGCCATAAGGACCAGCCAAGGGAAACCTGCATGCCACATGGAGATCCATGGAATAATGTGGATCCTTATTGGTAAAATTATAACGGGGATAACTTTTGCTAGAATTTGGATTGAGTTAAACTTTATATTGTAAGAAATATCTCAAACAAGTGACCACAATTGCGGTATTAGAATTACATTATAAAATACCACAATTTTTTTCTAATCCCATCTTCATAATAGATCTTGGATACGGGGTTAAAAGAAATAAGTAACCCTCATGCAACACAAGGTAAGACAAGAGGCTTGGAGGAGAGATACAATGGAGGTATCAAGCTCTCATATTAGTTATTCAAAAACAATATCTACTAAACCTACATGTCGAGCCTTCAACTTATGTGACCCCAGCAAAGATTAAAATACCATGGTATGATACATAAGTATTGTAGGGGCAATGTACTATTTCCAAGCATTGAAAGAAAATTGTTTCTAGCTTGCAGAGAGCTCTTCTAGGGTTGCATATGACTTCCTAGAAGATAATTGTTGGAAATGTTGTCATTGATGGCAAAGGAAGTAGCAAAGAAGGAGCATCTTAAAAGCAACAAGGCAAACAGAGAAGCAAGAAGGAGCATCTGAAGAGCAACAAGGAAAACAGAGAAGCAAGGAGCAGCATTAAACAAGAAGCAGAGATAGCAACAAAGAGATAGTAGAGGCAACAAAGAGACCAGCAGAAAGAGAAAATAAGCAGAGAGGAAGCAAGGCAAATAAGGAACTAAGGCAGCAGACAACGTAGAGATAGTGAATAGAAGTAGAATGCATAATTGAAGCAGAATTGTCCAGAGACAGAGTAGGAGAATAAGGCCATCGAATAGAAAAGAATAAGTGAATGGTAATCTGTGATAAGTAAGAAATCCATTGAAGGAATTAATGGTTGCAAAGATATGATGAATGTAGCAAAGATTATAATTGCGATGGACCTTAGTACAGTGATCAGCTTGCGGAATGAAGAACTTGAATGTGCAGTTAGAAGTGGAACTGTGACAAGATAGAACTCTGAACATGAAATGGAAGGTTGATATATTATATATATCATAGCAGAATTGAAGATAGAGTGACATTGTGGCAGCAACCGGTGTAAAGAATGTATGTTAAAAGACTCAAAAGAAATTGTGAACAAAGCGTTAAACTTAGCAATGGAACTGTAATAAAAGGCAAAACCTTAAAGCACAACTTAATTATAATAATACATTGAAAAGGCAATGAAACCCTGCGTGGAAGAGCGGAACCATGACTGAGTGAACAGTGAAGGCAGTTTACGGTTTTCATGGCCCCACCTATGCGGAGTGAGAAGTATTTGAGGAGTTGGGAGTGATTCCATAAATCACTTGACACGTGGCAAGGAGGACCCACAGAAAACCACTTGTCACTATGTGCCATCGCGCGTTATATTTCGACCCAGGACGCTCAGTGATATTGTTGTGCACCGTTGATCTGGAGGGAAGCCATCGAACGGTGGTCGTATGAGGAAGGTGCATGAAGAATAACCAAATTTTGGTGGGCCATCACACGTTAACGTTCGGCATCGGAGGTCGAGCGATATGCATATATGCCGTTGATCTGGAAGCTTGCTATCAAATGGTGATCAGACGCTGGACTTACGCGAAGTTTACCTATGGTACCATGCACGTATTTGACTGGCTATTGACTATATTTGTGGGCCCGGGGTCAAAGGTTTACCATATTGTTTGAAAGCGTTAAAATGCGAAGGGTTAACCTTAATCCTAAAATTAAGTTCAAAAGTACTAAATTAATTACCAAGATCAATAGAATAGTGTGAGTTATGGAAACCCTGCTGGATTATCTATTTTGACCCCATCCACGAATACCATTAGCAATTGAATGGTTTTGACCCAAGGTTTTAATAAAGGCAAAAACTATATAAGGTGATGAGAATCATGAAGAACTGTGTGCATGCGAAAGGGTTGATAATAAACGAATCTCTTTAGAGATATCTGTATGAATAAACTATGATATATCTGAATCTATGGTGCACCTGTGAATATGATGATTGATCAAGATCTCTAGATCAGATGATGATTAATTCGTGGTTTAATCGACTGACGAAATCATGAAGAACGTATGCATGAGTAAGGGTTGTGAATGAATACTTCACTTTGAAGTATATCTATATGGAATGGGTAACATATTACTGAGAGATCTGAATTAAGGATGCACCTCTGAAGAAAATAAATAAATCTAGTGGCCTGCAAGGTATGTTGTGTGGAAGTGGATGAAACGTGGTCCACAATAGATCAGAGGGTCGAAGCCTTCAATGAGGGGGTTGTAGCTCCCTTCCAGTGGTAGCTGGTAAACGAGAGTAGGGGGTTGTAGGTCCCTTCCAGGAGAGGCTTGTAAACGAGAGAAGGTTGTAGCTTTCTGCAGGTGGGTGCCTGCGTGCTGGTATGAGGCCGCACCAACATAAAATTGTAAGAAGTTTTCTTTATAATAACTATTGAAGACTGAGATAACAGCAGTGGTGGTTTTCTCCCGAATTGGGTTTCCACCTTAAATCTTGGTGTTCATATGTGTTTCTTATGTTTGATGGTTTGTTCTGTTATTTCTCTTCATGCTTACTGCTTATCTGACGAATAAATGATGCAATGATCTAAGTAAAGACATAATAAAATCTCTCGACATACAAGTTGGATATAGTAATGTAACATATGGTTTTAAGAGAAAGGAAAACCAAAAAAAAATTTCAGTCAACTCAAAATACTGATTCACCCCCCCTCTTAGTATTTTTCCAACAATAATGAAGAATGGAACCTTTTTTATGTGTGCTTTAACATGTCTAAATTTTCACAATCATGAAATTTCTTCATCAAAAGCATAAATCCATATACTAACATCATTTTAAAGACATATAAACACTAATTGCAACAAAAATCCTCCAAAAACGACTCCAACTTTTTCGTAAGGAGATCTGATGGAAAAAAAGGCCTCAAAAGTGGATGGTTTCACAATTTTTGTCTTGGAAATTTGTGGTCATAATGCACTGCGTGGCTTTATGGTTATTCAAAACTTCATACGGCTCATCCCTTTCGTTCTCTCCTTCTTGCCCAAAAGACACATTTTAGAATGAAAGTACAAGAAGAGATATGAGTTGTTCAAGTTTTACCTCTCATTTTATAATCATTGATCTTACAACTACTTAATTACTTAAATCCATTTCAAATTAATATAAAACAATTAAAAAAATATTCTTTAAAAAAGAGGAAAACCTAACATAATTCAGTTGTAAATACAACTGTGGTAAAACCCATCACTAACTTCTATCCACAAATGTAGGTTGATTCATCACTATTATTTAAGGAAAACCACGCCACCTAGAATTACTTGTTGGTGATCCATAAGGGTGAAGTATTTCACTTCTAATAGATGTTTTTAGGTCTTGATATTTTAACCTATGTCCTTACATCCAAGGAATACTATCTCTTACCCAATAAAAAGTAGTTTTCATGCATACTCTAGGCCTAGAAAAAATATCTTCTTAAAAATCCAAAAGAAAATATTTCTATAATTTAATTTGTTTTTATAAATATTAATAGTATAAGTAATTTTTAGGACATAATATTTTTATTACACACAAATATTAATAATAAGTTGTTTGTAAATGCGATAAATTTTAACCCTGAGACTCTTTTCCATAGAAATTGTGCCTTGTTTAATTATATGGATTTTAACATATCAACACCAAATCCATGCATTCCAATATGATATTAGCACAACAAATGTGTGTGCTCCCAAAGTATGCTAAAAACAAAAAAAAATTAAAAACATGGAATTTTGAAAACTAGACCCAAAGGAAAACTCCAAATTTCACAATTAACAAGTCTTTTTTTAGATTCCAAATTTATGAATTTACAAGTGTATTCCTTACTTAACTCCAAGTTTGTTTTTATTTTACCCTTTGTGTATTCTTGTACTATACATGACGTGTTCTCCTTGAAACACCCTTTCATGAAGAATAAGAATCGACCTTTAAAAATATACCATGTGGTGCTTCTACAAGCCTTCAACCAATGCCAGTCTCACAACTTTCACATGGGAGTTCAAATTTTTATCAACATTTTCGTGGTAGTGGATAATGTCACATGATGACCCACTTTCCCAGAAGGGAAAATAAGCATATTCTAAACACACGAAAAACTCGCTCATAAAATATTGGATTTTGTGGTAGATTTTTTGTTAGATTTGGTTGGAATTTAAAAAAAACTAGGTTACAATTGTCAAGTTGTGAACGTTTTAGTACCCTAAAGGTTTTTTATGATGATGAATCAATTTATAGTGTTAAAATTGTGATTAAAACACTAAAAAATAAGATTTTTCAATCCACAAATAGTTGGATTTTGATAAAAAATATATTATGAGCGAAATTATCACCTCGATAAACAACTTTGGGGGAAATATGTTGGGACTCTTATGCACCATGCTATGAGATATTTAATACTATTTCATGTGGTATGTAAGTATTCACATTTTAAATAGTTTCCAATTTGATGATTTTTATACCACTTGTCACAAAATTAAAACATTGTGTTGAAGGGTGGATATTGGCCATTGGAAATATGTATTTTGTTGTAATGCAAGGAAGAGTGTATTTTTTTTTTCCTGTTGTTGGTTTGTGTGGGGTTTATTCCTCATCAAGTTAAATTTTTATATCTCATGGTGATGAGTTCAGAGTAGGAGCCACTTGTGAGCGATAAAAAATATCTTATCAGTGTTTTAAGCTCAAGTGAGCCCCGCACAATCCTAATGAATTTATCGAGAATGGGGACATATCATTCTTTCATCAAACATTGTGGCATAAAAGGTGTTTCATAAGATGTGAAGGCAATTGACACAATCCATTCTTTCATCCAATATTGGAGTTAGCCTTGGCCTAAACTCAACTTAGTTGATATATATATTAGGGTTTCAAGAATTGCATGTGCTAAAGGGTTTGGAAATGCATGGTTTGCAACGATCTAGAGATTAAATCTAGCAAGTTCCCAATGCTAGTGAAACCAATCAAATGGAATTATGTTTTCCTCGAGGTTTTAAATTAAGATCTTGTTTTATTGGTTGTAAAAAGGTTACATGAGAAGATGCACATTACTTATGAATTCTTTCAGCTCATTCATGAAGGGCTATAGCTTCAAGATCAAAATTTCGTCGGTGAATACGACATTTTGAAGGATGCCATGATTTACATAGTAGCAATAATTTGAGGTGGATCCAAAGGGGGAGGTGCATCCACCTCATTCTCACCAATATCATTTAAATATTTTCTAATAATACGGCCTCCATCACAAAGTCATAATTATCTCTTTGGATCTACATTTGTGGTAGAGCAGTTAGCTAAAACCCCTTCTCTTGAGGTGAAAAATATACATGTGGTTTCCTAACTGCAAGTTATGAACATGTTTTGTCTCATGTAGTGGATTCACCAGAACTGGTCTCCAGATGTCGTGGTACATTTCTACCCAAAATAAATTTGTATTCATATTTTAAAGAATTTAGAGGACTGATAGTATGTTTTTGATCAGGGACCCTGGTTTTGGGCCGAGTTTGGTATCTTCCTTCATCCTTGGTTAAATTTTTTTAATCCTCTATCTATGTCAAGTATTGCAACTCCATTATGGGTGAGGTTTCCTAATTTTCCCATCCATATGACACATCCAAATATCTTAGAATATTTGGGAAATTTGTTAGGTTGCTTGAACATCAAAACTGACTTAGAAAGGATTATGAGAGGAATTCACAAGTTTATTCGCATTTGTGTTGAAATTTACCTCATAAAAGTAGTAACAGATAAAATCCTCCTTGAAAATGGAAATAGGGTTTATTCCCAAAAGGTGGATTATGAAAATTCAACCTTTTGCTGTAGATCTTGCCAGTAGTCCAAACACCTAATTTGTTTTTTCCCATATTCATAAGGCATCTTTGCACACCTTAAAGCCAAGAAGAAACATCGTGAATGGAAAGATATAAAAACACACAATGGATCCATTTTCGCTCAACTCGAGTAATTCTTAGAATCAAAAGAGTCCTAATTCCATCATTTCTCCTACAATCACAACTCAAACTCAAGGTATGCCATCTCAACCATTGGGGGAGGAAGGTCACCGACCAACTAGTACAACACAAAATTCAACAATAATTTTTTCATTTGCAAAGAATGGGAAAAAATGTACACATGACTCTGACCATTTATCTGTAGCGTGATTAGGGGAAGATTAACAGACTAAAATGTGATGTAATTATATATATATATATATATATATATAATATTCCATATTTATCTATACAAAGTTTGTTGTAAATAATAAAGTAATAAATATTATACAAATTGAGATATATTAAATTTAGAAATATATATAATATTTACTATTTTGGTATTCCAAATTCAAATTATTTGTTATTAATTATTTATAATAATAAGTTACAAACAATAAGTTTTATATATGTTCAAATACCAAAGTTTATATGATTGGTCATTAATTATTATTATTTTAATTCAAAATTTATTTTATTTTTCATTAATTATTATTGTTATAAAAAATAATATAGAATGTTCGTTAAAATTTGTTTAGAAATTATTAAAATTGTAGATTTAAATCTTTGGTTTATATAATTATGTTGTAAGGCATTCTTTGGATCAAATGTTAGAGGATTAAAATGTTTTAGGTCATTAGATACACAAGTAAATAGTTTTATATATAATTTTTACAATGTTAGTTTTTTTTCTTCTTATTATTTGTTATATTTTTATATGGAAATGTAAATATATTTCTATATGGCTTTTTTATAGTATTTTTTTTCTTTCTTTTTAACAAGTTAAATTGAATTTAGGTAATAAAATAAAATAGCAATAAAATATAAAAAATAGCTCATGGTATTGACCCATGGTATTCATGTGGAATATAGTTTATTTAAAGGGGGAAATTAAGATGGCCTAGATCAATCTTAACTCTAGATCTACCAAGAGCCAAGAGGGATCAAATGTCTTGATATGCAAACCTCATTTAGAGTGAAAAAATAATTGATCCCTCTGATAAATAATATATATCTAAAATAACTATTTAATAAAATTATTTTTAATTGTTTATAACCATTATTTTTTTTAATTTTTACTTAATAAAATGTATCTAAATTTTAATACATCAAAATATACAATTTTTCTTGTTCTATATTATTTTTGTTACAACTATTTTCTTATTCCAAAAATACATGGTTTTTTTTGTTATATATTATTGATGTTATAACTATTTTATTATTCAAGAGTAGTATTTCTTAATATATAAAAAATTAAATTAATAATGAATTTTTTTAAAATATGTGATACTTTTTTAAATTTCCAAATTATTTCATAGGACATGATTTGTCTTGAACAATAATGATGATTTTTCATAATTCTCATTTCTTAATTAACACTACATTTACCTTTCATTACTTGTATGGTCAATATTCTCATTGACAAGTTCCTCTACATCTCTAATTTCTTCATCATTTCAAGGCACATCCACATCTATTTCAAGCTCTTTGTTTTGTACCTATACATCTCCTTCATGCTCTCTATTTTTTACCTCTACATTCCATTAGGATCGCTATTTTCCTTTGATGCTCTTATGTTTTCTAGTAGATCATCATTTTTCTTCATTTAAAATAAATACATTTTATAATATATTATGTTTCCCTAGTATATATATATATATATATATATATATATATATATATATATATATATATATATATATATATATATATATATATATATATATATATATCTAAAATTTTGAACTAAAAATTCTAAGTAGGTGCAGGGCTTCTTATATTGATGCATCACACTATACTACATTTTGAGGTAAGGAACACTAGCACCCCTTCACTTAATGTGGCCTAATGTATTAAATCTCTATTCAATTCACCAAATATATTTAGTTCCAACTTAGTCTTATTTTCCCAAAAAATAATATTATAATCATCAAATATATATCTTAAAAGTTTCATTATGTTGGTTTACATATATGTTTTCACCCACAATTGCCTATTTCAATATGTATAACAAATTTTTTTGGTTGATAACTCTTATAATCAATATATTTGAAACCTCCAAGACCTGCTTCCATGTAAGCAAAATTCTCCTTTCATTCCTTCATGATGGCTCCTTCTCTGCAACAACTTATTTCTTCTAGGCTACTTTTTCTTATGTTATTTCCTTACGACATTTCTTTTGCAACATATGGTGCAATTTATAGTTTTCATATTTACGTCGTAAGGCATATTTATTTGAAAATATCTTTCCTATCTTCCATCGTGTATCTCTTTGCACCATTAGAAAAAATTTTAGACAATTAAATATTTTTACACCCTAGGATTAATAATGAACCATTAAGAAAAAACTAATAATTAGAAAAAAAATTAAAAACTAATCAAAAAATTGTTTCTTGATTAACCATTTTTTGATAGATTAACTAAAAAGCTTATTCTATTCTAGAATGTGTGCACGAGAATTTTCAATTACCTAGGGCTACCGAATATTACCATCAGAAGCTTAGATCTCTTACATGATCTCTCTTAAATTTGATAAAGGATGTGCAAGTCATAGGCTTTTTGTTTCACGATCTTTCTTGGGCGGTGCAACATCTCAAACGCAATAGTGAAAGTAAAGTGATTGAATAATTGTGGTTGAAACTTAGCGCAGGCGAAGCCTGCAATTTATGGGCACGAGATTTTTGGAGATAGTGGGGGCGCTCAAATTACTGAAGGAGCTTGACACCTATGTTTCACCGTTGATGTTGCTGGAAGGGGGAAAATAAATGAAGGTTTCTATGCTCAACTTGTTCCAATAACCTCATCTTTAATGCTTTCACATGAGAGGTATGTTTGTTTTGGTAAGTTTTATGATATTATTATTTTTATTTCCATGTCATTATTTGAGGCAGGAGATGATTGAATTTTTCTTTGTTATTCTATGCACGATTTCATTGATGATCACATTCCAGCATACATAAACACCCATCTTGGGAATTTTCAAATGGTTAGTTTGGATATAAATAATTTTGGTTAGAAGGAAATGACTGCGATGATGTGCTGTTTGCTTGAGAAAAACCTTGCTCTCGAAACCATCAAAGTACAAATACTTGGAATTTAAAATTGGGAAGAGGAAAAGAGGTTGGAGTTTCTGTCGAAATTATGGTATTGGAGGAAAGCTTCACCTTAAGTAAGAGTATGTGTATGCTTACCATTTGCATAGCCTGCTTGAAGGCTAAAGAAGATTTTTAAATATAAATATAAAATTATATTATAGTTTAAGAAGGTTATAGTTTTTTTTCAAAAATTAAACAAATTTTGACAAGATTTAGAAAGAAAAATTTGCAAATTTAAAAAAAAATTCAAGTTACAGTAGAAGTCTACTTGTAGCATCGAAAAAGTAAATATAAACATTACCATACTAATATATTTCTACCATAAAAAATGATAAATTTAAATACTAAGAAAATGAGATATTTTTTTAAAAAATTAACCAAATTACGGCCTAAACAAAAATCCTAGCCAAATTGTGTTTTAGAAGTATCGGTAAACAATGCCTAAAAGTGTTATGTGCATTATCACTCAATACTAGTTGTTTTGGTATGGTATTCTATTCAATGCTATGTGAGAACCTGCCTCTACTATTGACATTTGTTGCTAACAACTTGGTTAACTAGATAAGTGATTTGTATATATTTGTTAAGGAATAACTAAGACAATTTATGTTATTTATTTTAAATAATAGCATTGTTATGGAAAATAAACTAGATAAAAGTAAATAAAAAAGTCGATGGTAAAATATTTTCCGAGAATTGGAAGTGGTTGGGGACAGTTGGAAAAAATTACCTGTTCCTGTGAGGATAAAAGGTTTATCCCAATGAGGAATAGAGGTTCTATTCTAGCTTGGAGAAAAGAGTGTGGATTTTCCAGAGCTGATAGAGACCAGTGCAAAAGGAACTCAGAAAAACCTGAAACTAATTTTCTAGTGCTGGCTGGACTAACTGTCCTGAGGTCATAGCAGAAAAGAGTCCACTGTTAACCCGTACCTTTCCATAAATTGGAACACAGGGGTAGAAGAATGACACAATCGCCTGTCTTGAAGGTTGGGAGGACCACAGCTAGAATCTGCTAATCAGATAAGTAAACTTTATGAAATTTTGTTTGATTTCTTTAGTTGCAGATGGAGATTCTAAATGTATAGTTATGTCATGAGTTCTGTAAAGAAATAGTAACAAGATTCCTGTGTAGTTAATGTTAAATTATGAAGTTATGTTCATAATAGAAAGATTGTAACATTTCTATATAATTATGGAATTATGCGAATAATAGATAGACAATATTTATTGGAATTTTGTAAACTGTGCAAGTGACAGGAGGACTGCATTTGTATACATACACACACACACACACACACACACACACACACACACACACACACATATATATGTAAACATATTAAACACAGTAAAGAAGGTTGTTCTAATATAAAAAGATTGTAACTGTTATTTTTATACATTCTTACCTTTCTAACTTACTGTGATTGAATGTAGAAAAGAGATAAATCAGAAAATATGTATAAGCAAGGAAACTGGAAAAAAAGAGATAAATAAGTTTTAAGTTAATTCGATGAGATAGTATTTTGACTTTTGATCTTGGGTTTGGGCGAAACCCTACCCATGATACCTAGTCCTTATAAATAAAGCCGTACACGGACACTATGAAGGGTGGTCCGGTCACCAGATTTGACTATAAGAGAAACAAACCCTTTCTAATTAATTTCATATTACAGAACTGCTTATATGTAAAAAAGAGGAAGGAAGAAACTGTATATAATCAAATTCTATATGATTTATCTAATTTCAATGATATAAATAAATATCAAAAACTCTGAGCGTATCATAATAAAAACTCAGATCTATAAGGGACTAAAGAATATTTAGAAATAGACCTTTCAATTATAATGAGAGCACAAATCTAGAGTTAGAAACTATATTTATTAAAAACAGAGTAAAGCGAATTTTAGAAAATTCATGAGAACCAATAAGAGCTAACCTGGTAAACAATATAACGGTGAAAGAATGCCATTTTTTTTTAAAGCAACGTTTCTATATATATAAATGGAGATTTCTTACATGAATTAATAATATAATAGTAAATATACTGGTTATGCGAACATCCATAAAGAGGGATATAACAGTCATCCATATAATAAAAAAACCTGTTTCACAGGAAATGCACATACCAAGGAAGTATTGAAAACCCTTATGGGTACATAGGCATGAATGTACATGAATATTACAGAAAAAAAAGGTAGTATTCTCAATTAATGAGAAGATTTATATTCAATCTATTTCCAATAAGAAAACCTCAACCTAAACTCCGCCAGAAACAATCTAAGTTAAGATTGGCAAGCCCTTTTTTCTCTCTTTTAAAAGTTCTTGAGAAGGTTGAAAGGCCGCATCAACTGATTTAGTGAAAGCAAGGTTGTTGTTGGACATTAAATACTTGGAATAAAGTCCGCAGGAAGTGTTAGCTGGGTTAAGGTCTTTGGAAGACAACGAAGACCAAATTGGATAACACCTACCCATGAAATAAAATAGACCTATGAAGAAATTAAAAACAAGAAAGAATTATCAGTAACCGAGATTCTCGCATAAATCAGATAAACACCTAGCACCAATAATGCGTCGGAAGAGAAACTATTTAATGATAACAAAAGGGGTTAACTGGTAGTTTACCTGGGAGTTTTGGAAGCGGCCATTCAGGTGCATTATCCTCTGAAGTTTCTAGATGAAATAACGATGAGAAACCTTAGTAAATTTATAAGTTGTGGAAGAATGAAAATCGACAATAACGCTTTGCAGAGAAGCCCCTCGGAGTAAGGCTCAGCGCCACAAAGTTACTCCTTCATTAAATTCATAAACGACATGTATAAAGGTTCACTGTAGAGCCGAGATTTCCAGACTTCACAAGCGAACAGAGGATAAATGAAATAGGTAGAACCTTTATTGGAGTCTAGTGCTGGGAGGCGCTAGTGTTGGTGGTCGAACCGAGAAAAATTCCTGCCCAAACTCCTCACCATTGATCTAGCTAAGATCTACGGAGAGGATTTTAACACCAAACCTTATGAGTTGCATCGTGATCCAGAAAATTTTGCCAAATGTACCATCCCATTGAATGAAGGTACCTCAACCTTAAATGAAATTAAATGCGCCAACTCATGCGTTGGTAGAAGAACTATATATGTTGGGTTTATGTTTGTTAAGAGTGTAATGGCGACTACATGCAATGTTTTAATTTGTTCCTTTATGTTCTATGTTAAAAAAAAAACCTTAACATGTATTATTAAGTGTAATGATAAACTTTGAAGAGTAATTAATAATTGCATAGCATATATATATAACCATATTATGGGTTGAACTTTCGGTAAAGTAATTAACATAGTACCTTATGTATCCTTGTTATGGGTTAAAGAAAAACAATAAGATTAAATTTAAATAAACATGTAAATTAGGCTAGGATCTAGGATTAATTTCTAGTAAAGTATAGTTAAAAATAAAAATAACAAAAATTATTGATGAGTGTGACAAGTGGTATGAGAGCAACGTTCATACGTTGGGACGCTAAGGGTCAACTAATAGTAAATTGGTATGTTTATTGATGCACAAATTTTAGCAAGAAAAATTATGAGAAGGGGAAATACACAGCAAACTCCCCAAGGAGTCAGGGAACCCCAAGGTCAACCAGTGATGAACCTAGAAATGTGGATCCAAATAAGTGTCAAATAAGATCAAAATAATAGTAGGCTGCTGGAAGAATAGCAGCACCAAACTATTTTCCTGTTGAATACGGTATAAAAATTACAGGAGGAAATGGTACGTGTTCGAAAGGATAATAAGCGACTATTGCAAGATCAGGAGAAAATATTAAAAATTCTGTCAGATAAACAAAACCAGGAAGTGGAACATCCAAGTACTGACAGAGGCATGCAAGATGAAGAAGAAAACTAAACGAGAAATAACACCACCGAAAGAGTGGAAAGAATGCTGCCGAAGGAAAGAAAAAAAAAAAACTTCAACGAAGCAGAATCTGGCAATGTGTCAGATCAGCAAGAACTTAAAAAGTAGAAAACAGAACTTCAGGGGAGTTTCAAAAAATAAAACCACTAACATTTGATGGTGAAGCCGAATAAGTGGCTGAAGCATGGTTAATAAACATGAATAAGTATTTCCAGGTGTACGAGTATAGTAGCAACCTGAAGGCCAGATTATCCATATATCAGTTACGGGAGAAGGCCACTTTGACGTGGGAAGAAGTGAAAAATGTTTGAAGCATAGAGGAACATGATGTTACCTAGGAATATTTTTAGCAATACTTCAAGGAAAAGTATTTAACAGAACAATTTTATGACGAAAAAGCTGAGGAATTTCAAGAATTAAGGCTGGGACAGATGACTATGGATGAATATTCACTAAGTTTACCTCCCTGTTACTATACGTTCCATATATTCGAGAGGAAAAGGCTAAAGTGCAGAGATTTATGAGTAGTTTTCCAACACACATGAAGGAGCGAAGAGAATTTATAAATCCTCGAACCATGGATGAAGCCATTCGTAAAGCACAAATGTTCTATCAGTAGTCCAAGACCAAAAGGGAGGTTAGAAAAAACTTGGCAGCCAAAGAAGGGATAGAAAAGTAACTTGAGTTTCAAGGGCACCAAAAGCAGCAACTTTAAAAAATTTGCACGAAATCCTGTCAACAAATAGTTTGGAAAAAATCACCAGAGAACCAGATGGCTAGCAGATGAAAAGCCTACAGAAGCATCTAATAAGCCTGAGCAAGGGAAAGTGACCAAGCCACATTTACAATGTTGGGGGTGTGGTGAAGCACATTACTATAAAAACTGCCCGCAGCGAACAAGAAATGACACTGTAGCTAACTTGCAAGAAGCTTCTACCTTAGGTGATGTGGCGCGAAATATACCTCGTACCAATGCAGCATTGGAAGATAGACAAGTGGATTATCAGCCAATGATGATTGAGCTGAAAGGTAAAATACTAACTCAATCTGTTTCTATTTTGGTAGATCCAGGCGCAAGTCTGAGCTATGTTAGTCCCAACGTAGATCTTAGCTAGAAATTTCGAATCAACAGTTACAAGTGGATCTGAACATTCTACCATTAGAATCCTATGATGTTTTCTTAGGCATGGATGGGCTAGAAAAGCATTGGACACTAGTATACTATAAATAAAATATTATTTATTACGGAATGCAAGATGGAACACGTAAGGAAATTCAAGGAATCAGAAATCTATTATAGCTACGTCCAATTCAACATCCCAAATAAATAAATGTATAAGAAAAGGGTGCCAGTTATATGCGATTCAAGTGGGTTATACAGATTCTAAGGAGAAATCGCCTACAATGGAAAATATACCTGTGGTACAACAATTTCTAGATGTTTTTCTAGAAAATATTACTGGATTACCACCAAGGAGAGACATTGACTTTACTATAGAGTTAATTCCTAGAGCTTCTCCCATGTCAAGGGATCCTTATAGAATGAGTGTGCCAGAATTAACAGAACTGAAGATGCAGTTACAGGAATTGTTGGATAAAGGTTACATTTGCCCAAGTGTGTCCCCTTGGAGAGCACCAATTATGTTCGTGAAAAAGAAAGACGGGACCATGCGAATAGGCAGCTCAACAAATTAGCAGTCAAGAAAAAATAACCTTTACCAAGGATTGATGATCTATTTGATCAAGTAAAAGGGGCCACAGTGTTTTCCAAGATAGATTTGAGATCTGGGTATCATCGTATTCGAATCAAAGACGAAGACATTTTCAAGAAATCATTTCATACCGGGTATGGTCACTATGAATATGTGGTGTTACCCTTTGGGTTAACAAGCACACCAACAAACTTTATGAGGCTAATGCATGGAGTCTTTCATCATTTCCTGGATAATTTTGTACTTATATTTATAGATGAAATTTTTATCTATTCCAAAAACCAGGAAGAGCATAAGGATCATTTGAGGATTGTGTTGGAGATGCTAAGAAAACACCAGATGCACGCAAAGTTCAGCAAGTGTGATTTCTTCAAAAACGAAATCCAGTATTTAGAACATGTTATTTCAGCAGAGGGAATTGCTGTTGATCCAAAAAATATCAAAACAATAATGCAATTGCTGGTACCCCAGAACGTGGTAGATATTAGATCCTTTATGGGACTAGCTGGGTACTATCAAAGATTTATTGAAGGATTCTCTATAATTTCTTTTCCCATTACTTCCTCGTAGAGGAAAATAAAAGTTTTTAAATGGATTGCGAAATGTCAAAATAGTTTTGAAAAAATGAAACAACTTTTAATCGTTGCTCCTGTATTAAGGGTAGCTAATCCCAACAGAGAATTTGAAGTATGTACGAACGCAATTAAATAAGGTGTTGGGGCAGTTCTATCTTAGGAAGGCAAATTGGTGGCATATGAATCCAGGAAATTGAAATATCATGAACAAAGGTATTCCGCGTATGATCTGGAGTTAACAGCAGCACTCCGGGTATGGAGACACTACTTGCAGGGAAACAAGTTTGCGTTAAAAACGGATCATAGTAGCTTGGCGAGCTACTTCAAGCAAGCAGATTTAAATTCAAGACAAAGCAAGATGGAATGCTTTCTTAAGTGATTTTGACATGGATATTCAGCATGTCAAAGGAAAGGAAAACCGAGTAGTTGATGCTTTAAGTAGGAAATTACATGGTATATATGAGATATATTATAATCAGTTGGAAAGTAGATTTTCAGAACAAATAAAGTAAGAAGCGCAAAAAGATCCCAAGTACTAGTTTTTGTCACAACAAATGGAAGAAATCAGAAATCAAGGAGGCACAACTGAGTATGGAATAAATGGAGATCAAATGTTAACTTTCCGAGGTAAAGTATATGTGCCTAACTGTGTGAATATGAAAGAGTTGATAATGAATGAACACCATCGTAGCAATTATATACGTCATATGGGATACCAGAAAATTTTGACTGCAATTAGGAAGATATTCTTCTGGCCTGGTATGCATAAAAACATTTTTTAATATCTAAGTAATTGTTTGGAATGTCAATAGGTGAAGGTAGAGCATTAGCATCCTGCAGGATTATTGCGGCCTATACCAATACCCGACTGGAAGTGGGAGGTCATATCCCTAGACTTCATTACAGGATTATCGCGCACTAGAATACAAAATGATTCCATTATGGTGGTGGTGGATAGATTGAGTAAATCTGCGCATTTCATACCAAAACAATCTACCTATAAGACTATACAAATAGCCGACATATTCATGAAGGAGATTTTCAGACTACATGGAATTCCTAAGACAGTTATCTGAGACGAGGATGTCAAGTTTACCTCTGCCTTCTAGAAAAAAATGTTTACAGGACAGTGAACTCAGATAAACTTTAGCACAGCTTATCATCCCCAGTCTAGCGGGTAAACAGAGCGAGTAAACCAGGTACTGGAAGACATGCTACGCATGTATGTAATGCAACAACCAACTAAATGGGAAGACTATTTGCACCTGGTCAAAATTGCTTATAATAATGGCTACCATGAATCCCTGAAGATGAGTCCTTTTGAGGCCTTGTATGGGAGGCAGTGTTGCACACCCATACAGTAGAGTAGAACCGAAACAAAATTAATGTTGGGACACGAGATTCTTACTAAAATGGAATTAGAAGTAAAAAGGATAACACAAAATCTGAAGGCTGCATAAAATTGACAGAAGATATATGCGAATAAAAGGAGGTCTTATCAGGAATTCGAGGTGGGGGACCTTGTGTACGTAAGAATCAAACCCAAGAGGAGCACATTACGGTGGACTTCTTGTGCCAAATTTGCCCCCAGGTTCTATGGACCCTTCCAAATTTTGGAAAGGATAGGACCTGTGGCCTATCAACTGGTCTTACCCAGTCACATTCGAGTGCATAATGTATTTCATGTGTCCATATTGAAGCGTTGCGTGCATGATTCAAACCACGTAGTTCATTGGCAACATATAGAGGTAGGATATAAATACAAGTCCTAACTTGCAATATGATTTCCTTTGTGAGAAATTGACAAGAAATTTTGTTGTTGCAGGTAGAGCTGGACAAAGAGTTCCTGGTCAAGCCACAACACGTACCTGACCGAAGGGAAATCATGCTTCGAAAGCGATTTATCACCTAGTTTAAAGTGCAATGGAATCACTTCGCCCCGTCTGAGGCTACTAGCGAGGATGAAAGATTCGTGAAGGAAGCCTACCCAGAGCTCTTTCAGAGGTAGAGTGAAAACACCGAGGACAATGTTACTTCCAGGGGGGAAGTTGTGACAGCTACATTTGCTGCTAACTAGTTGGTTAACTAGCTAAGTAACTTGTATATTTTTTTTAAGGAATAACTGAGACAATTTATGTTATTTATTTTAAATTATAGCATTTTTATGGAAAATAAACTTGATAAAAAGTAAATAAAAAAGTTGATGGTAAAATGTTTTCCAAGAATTGGAAGTGGTTGGGGACAGTTGGAAACAGTTACATGTTCCTATGAGGATAAAATGTTTATCCCGGTGAGGAATATGGGTTCTATTCTAGTTTGGAGAAAAAAGTGTGGATTTTCTAGAACTAGTAGAGACCAGTGGAAAAACACTTAGAAAAGCCTGAAAGTAATTTTTTGGTGCTCGCTAGACTAACTGTCCTAAGGTCATGGCAGAAAAGAGTCCACTGTTAACCCGTATCATTCCAAAAATTAGAGCACAGGGGTAGGATAAGGACGTAATCGCCTCTCCTGAAGGTTGGGAGGACCACAGCTATAATCGGCCAATCAAATAAGTAAAATTTATGAAATTGTGTTTGATTTATTTAGTTGCAGATGGAGATTCTAAATATATAGTTATGTCATGAATTTTGTAAAGAAATAGTAACAGGATTCCTGTGTAGTTAATGTTAAATTCTGAAGTTATGTTCACAGCAGAAAGACTGTAACATTTCTAGATAAATCTAGAATTATGTGAATAATAGATAGACAATATTTATTGGAATTATGTAAACTATGCAAGTGATAGGAGGACTGCATTTATATACATATATATAAATATCTTAAACGCAGTAAATAAGTTTGTTCTAATATAAAAAGATTGTAACTGTTATTTTTATACATTCTTATATTTCTAATTTACTGTGAATGAATCTAGAAAAGAGATAAATCAATTTTAAGTTAATTCGATGAGATAGTATCTGGACTTTTGATCTTGGGTTTGGGCAAAACGCTACCCATAATACCACTTCCTTATAAATACAACCATACATGGACACTATGAAGGGTGGTCCGGTCACCATATTTAACCATAAGGGAAACAAACCCTTTCTACTTGATTTCATATTACATAATTGCTTATATATAAAAAAGAAGAAGGAAGAAACTATATATAAGAAAATTCTATATGATTTATCCAATTTAACGATATAAACAAATATCAAAAACTCATAATAAAAACTCAAATCTATAAGGGACTGAAGAATATTCGGAAATAGACCTTTCTATTATAATGAGAGCACAAATCCAGAGTTAGAAACTATACTTATTAAAGATATAGCAAAGCAAATTTCAGCGAATTCATGATAACCAATAAGAGATAACCTATTAAATAATATAACGGTGAAAGAATTCCTTTTTTTTTAATAAGCAACATTTCTATATATATAAATGGAGATTGCTTACATGAAATAACAATATAACAATAGATATACTGGTTATGCGGACATCCATAATGAGGGATATAACACTCATCCGTATAATAAAAAAACTTGTTTCACATAAAATACACATACCAAGGAAGTATTAAAAACCCTTAAGGGTATAGAGGCACAAATTTACATGAATTTTATAGAAAAAAAAGCCAGTATTCTAAATTAGCGAGAAGATTTATATTCAATCTATTGCCAATAAGAAAATGTGAACCTAAACTCTGCCAAAAACAATCTAAGTTAAGATTGGAAAGCCCTTTTTTCTCTCTTTTAAAAGTTCCTGAGAAGGCCAGAAGGCTGCATCAACTGCTTTAGAAAAATCAAGGTTGTTGTTGGACATTAAATACCTGGAAGAAAGTCAGCAGGAAGTGTTAGCTGGGTTAAGGTATTTTGAAGAAAACCAGGACCGAATTTGATAACACCTACCCAAGCAATAAAATCGACCTACAAAGAAATTAAAAATAAGAAAGAGTTATCAATAACCAAGACTCTCTCATAAATCAGATAATCACCTAGCACCAATAATGCGTTCGAACATAAACTCTTTAATGATAACAAAAGGGGTTAATTGGTAGTTTACCTGGGAGGTTTGGAAGCGGCCATTCAGAAACATTATCCTTTGAAGTTTCTAGATGAAATAACAAAGAGAAACCTTAGTAAATTTATAAGCTGTGGAAGAATGAAAATTGACAATAATTCTTTGCAGAGAAGCTCCTCGGAGTAAGCCTCAGCACCACAAATTTACTCCTTCATTAACTTCATAAAAGAAGTGCAGAAAGGTTCACTGTAGAGCCAAGATTTCTAGATTTCACAAGCGAATAGAGGAGAAATGAACTGGGTAGAACCTTTCTTGGAGTCTAGTGTCGGGAGGCACTAGGGTTGGTGGTGGAACTGAGAAAAATTCTCGCCCAAACTCCTCACAATTGATCTAGCTAAGATCTACATAGAGGATATTAACACCAAACCTTATGAGTTGCATCGTGATCTGGAAAAGTGTACCAAATGTACCATCCCATTGAATGCATGTACCTAGGATTTAAATGAAATTAAACGCACCAGCTCACGTGTTGGTAGAAGCATTTTATACGTTGGGTTTATGTTTTTTAAGGGTGTAATGGCGATTGCATGCAATGTTTTATTTGTTCCTTTCTGTTCTATGTTAAAAAAAAAAGCCTTAACATCTATTATTAAGTGCAATGATAAAATTTGGAGAGTAATTAATAATTACATAGCATTTATATATAACCCTATTATGGGTTTAACTTTTGGTAAATTAATTAACATAGTATCTTATGTATCCCTGTTATGGGTTAAAGAAAAACAATAAGATTAAATTTACATAAACATGTAAATTAGGGTAGGATCTAGGATTAATTTCTAGTAAAGTATAGTAAAAAAAATAAAAAATAAAAAATTATTGATGAGTGTGACAACTGTGGTATCAGAAAAGAAGCTGAGTGCCATATTTATCGATCATCTTATGAGATATTCATCATGATATTGTAATCACAATTGAATTGTAAGAAATACCATTGATGACTACAAGGTTTAGTTTACTGCAAACTTCATTTTAATTTTGATATCGCTAGCTATATGATGATTAGGAAGAGGAATTCATTTTAGATTTAAATTTGCAGTGTCTTGTAAATGATTTTCCATTTATATATTCATTTATATTTCAATTAATTATATGTACTATGATTTTATAAAAATGTAATATATATTTTATAATTTAAAATATATGTTGTAATTGTATAAAAAATAAAATACATTTTAATTGTTAAAAAAATGGAAGGTTCTATGTTAATTTTAGAAATATTAATTAATTTTAACGATATTAATATTGTGTGGTATTGTGACAACCTCATTAAAGTTAACTGGTATTAAATAGTTAAAGACAATTTGTTTATTTTATTTTCTGGCAAGAAAGACTTAAATTATTATTGTTTATAAAACAAATTATTTTTCTGAAATATTAAATTAGGAGGAACTAATTAATCGAAATAAAATATTTTAAGCTGATGCTAAAAATGTTTCCAAGAATAGGAGGTGGTTGGGGACAGCTGGAAAGACAATTACCTACTCCTTTGTGGATAAAGATGAACCCCAGAAGAGGATTAGGGGTTATGTGAATAATGGTAAAGGGGAGTATTTTCTAGAGCTGGTTGGGATTAGTTGAAAATAACTTACAACAACCCTTGTAAAACCAGATTTTCTGAATTTAACTGGATAGGCCATCCAGAGGTCATAGAAAAAAAATGAACTATTCCACTGTTAACCCGTGGCACCGTCCAGATTCTGGAGCTAGGGGGGCAAGTGGAGGATGTAATAGCCTCCTTTGAATGGTTGGGAGGACCACAGCTTGAAACTAATTAATACAGATAAGTATGTTGTGAAATTTAAGCAGGACATTATTGTTTTGAAAAGATGTTTACATTGTTACAGTTGTATAGAATACTGTTTTATTTATAAAGGAATATAAATATATATGTACATGCATATACCAGAATCAGAAAAATAAAATCTGTACATAGTACTACTTTCTCATGTTATCATATTAGGATAGAATAATGTGATAATGAAAATTAAATCTATTCTTATTGTCAATATCTCTTATGTAGTACGAGAAAGATAAATGATAAGCAGATTAATCTTAGCTAAGAATAATAACAGGATGCAGGATATGATATAGAAGTATTAAGAAACAATCTTTGATGTTGTATTTGTTATTATAATGATGGTTTGAAAACAACTGTATGCATATTAACAGGAACAATTAAAACCCTTGATAGAAGCACACTATTGGATAAATTATGTAAACATACTACCAATCTACCTAGGGTTAGTATTAAAAGATCAACGAAATGTTGATTTCAGTTCTGGGTGGGGACCCTGAACCAAATTACCCTCGTTCGCAACCATTAATCTGTCTACACACGAAATTTAGATAACGATGGTCCGAGCATTGTAAACTGAAGCTAAAGGGGTAAATAAAATAAAATTACTCTATAGAAATTCGTATACAGAGAAATAATAGAATAGAAGAAATAATATGAAATCTAATAACCAGTAAAAAATAATAAGATTACTTCTTGCATTTGAATCAGAATGAAACAAACTCAGAAGTTTATCTATACACTGAGGAAACCATTACCTTAAAGCATTTAACAGAGCGCAATGATTAACCCTATATTACTGTTATATCATCAAGAAGATTTAATAGCACAAGAGAGAACACATTCAAAAATTTAATTGGAGAACAAATAACCCAGGTATGAAAAGAACGATGCGTTTAAATTACCATCTACAGAAATATTTTCTACAAAATAAAATATCATTATAGTTTCACTCTAAAAGTATAGTGTCAGCTAAAGTTCAGCCTCAAATATGTTTAAAAACATGCAACAAGGTAAGGACAAACCCTTTGTCTGCAGAAATAACAAGATTTCAGATGAAACCATAACAAAATCCTTTCTTAAAATATACATGTATCGTTACAACAGTCTGAAACCCTGAGTCGGGTAAGAAATCCTATCCTTAAAATACATCTGTTCATAATGAAGGCTAACACTATAACCAGAAGCTGAAGGTACAGATTACGGCCTTCATTGAGACATCAGGGTACCTCTGATCATCATGAAAAGGAGAAGTTAGTCGTGGCCGAGTCGAGGGCCGAAGAACCATCTAAGGGTTACAGCTTGAGGTTTTGAAGAACGCTGACCTGTAACAAAAAAAAAAAAAAAATAGTAACGAGAATACCAAATCTCCATACATTTAACAACGAAAAGTTAGTTTATGTGAAAATTTGTAATAGCCCACAGATGAGATACCTATGTAAGGGAGACACCATTCTAGCTTCTTTGAGGAGCAATGAACCCTATGGTTAATATATTTTTAGTCAAAGCCGAGGGCTTCTCTGTATAAAACTTCAGAAAACCAGACGATAATAAAGCTATGAATGAAATTTTTACCTTTACACCGTGATTATGATCTCATCTCCTGCAGTAGAATTTTCGGAACCAAGAATGAAGTTCGCTCATTCTGTGGATTATTAAAATAGTAAATAAAATTAGAATTCTGATAATATTAAATGACAGGCAACTCAACCAATACAGAAAAGAGTAACGTAACTAGATAATAGGGCAAAAGAGAAAAAATATCACAGAGGTGCTGACCTGATAACGGGTTTGAGACGGAGTCTTCGAGGTTGAATCCGAGCTCCAGAAAGTGCCAAAATGAAATGGAAACCACCATTTTACTCACAACTAACTCACAGAAGAAACTGGAGTAACCTCCAAAATCATGAAGAATCCAAAGAAAATCGCATAACTGTATAGGATTATTTAAGCCCAGTACTGATTCTGAATAAAGGCATTGACAAATCACCTATGGAGGAATGGATATAATGCCAAGTGGAGCGCAACATATCCCAAGGCTTAATGCCATAGTAATTCAATTAAATAGTATGGATTTGTTTATAGTTGGAACAAATTCATATCACTGTATACATTATTATTTAACCATTTCGAAAATGTCGAACTCATGATAGAGCCCCAAGGGTTGTTTTTCAACCTTAATCATGCAAATATTTCATATCCTTGTTTCATATGTAAGATAGCAAAATATTTATATAGCATCAATTTCAGTGAATACGGTAAAACATATATTTATATAGCTACATTGCAAAGTTCTTATGTATATGTGCATAGTTTAGAGTAAACAATGATTATGGATATATTTGTTAATGAATTATTGATTATGATTATAATTGTTTCAAGGGAAGTAATTTTATTTTTTTTAGTTGGTAGTAACTATTTAGGGATGAAGGTGATAGATATTTTTTATATTAATATTGAGTTTTTTATGAATTTTTATAATTTTAGTTTATATTATAATTAATGTGGCACTTGTGGTGAATATTAATAATATTTATTTTAACAATTTAAGAGAATTTAAGAAAATGCAAAAATGAATAATAATGATAATTGAGATATTATTTCTGTGTTTAAGCTTTGTTTTTTTCAATGTTCAAGGGGAATTATCATTTTTTGAAATGAACAAAAAAAAAGAACTTCTTGAAATATAATAGTGAAATTAGAACTTCTCGAAATATAATAGTAGTTCTTGAAATATAATAGCTAAATTAGAAATTCTTGAAATATAATAGTGAAATTAGAAATTCTCGAAATATAATAGTAGTTCTTAAAATATAATAGCTAAATTAGAAATCCTTGAAATATAATAGTATTTCTTGAAATATAATATTGAAATTAAAATAACTAAAATTAGTTAGGATCAACTCTCCCAAAAAAAACCAAAACTTCTTGAATTTTTATTTATTTAATGACCAGATGATGAAGAGAAAATTTAAAACTTTGTTGTCTTCCCATCACCAAAAGTGACCAATCTAATAAATAGAGAGTACATTGTTAGAAATTTTAAGAGTAGGGAGAACATTATTAATGTATCCATTAACTAAATGCAAAATTCCTAAACCTAAAACATCACATAGAGAAGAATATACAAGTATAAAATTATAAAATTCACCAAATAACAATAAAAATATTTTTGATGTGACCAATCCATACCAAACAATACCTAATGCAGGAAATTTTCATAGTTTACAAGGAGAAGTCAATATGTTCTTGAATTTAAAATTGAACTTGTTAATCTTCTATGTAATAGAAACATGAACAAAGCTAGTGGCGTTTATATTGAGGTGAGCCGTAGTAAATTTTGTTAGTGAGAATGAGGTCCAAACTCTCGAAGTTAAAATTTTGAACGAATGGGTTAACCTTATGTGCAATAGAAACATGAACAAAGTTAGTGGGTTTTAAGTTTTTGATCAGTCGTAGTAAATTTTCTTAGTGAGGATCAGTCGTAGTCAATTCTCTTCACAGATATTAATTGTGTCGAGAGGTTCTCTACAACCTAGTATATAGGGATGTGTGGATGTAATGTGTGTAATGTAAAATTTTGATATGTCGGGCCCAATCTATAGAGATGTGTAGATGTAATGTGTGTAATCTAAACTTTTGATATGTTGGAGTGTATAGAGATGTGTAGATGTAATCTGTGTAATGTAAACTTTTGATATGTTAGAGTGTATATAGATGTGTAGATGTAATGTGTGTAATGTAAACTTTTGATATATTTACCACTTTAATACCATGGGCTGAATACCATGGGCCAAATACCATATTTATAAAAGAGGTATGGTAAATAAATAAAAATTATTTTTATATTTACTCCATAATCCTATTTATATTTATGAACATCAAAAAGTGGTTTTATCTAGGTGAATCCTGAGCTAAATACAATGGGCCAAATTATTATTAATACATGCCAAAAAAACATTATTAACCCTAATATTAATATTAATATTATTATTATTATTAATTCTAATATTTACATTATTATATTATAATATTAATATTATTAAATTTAATTAATGTAAACTTTTGATATGTTGGAGTGTATATAAATGTACCACTTTAATACCATGGGCCAAATACCATATTTACTAGCAATTGCACCATATGTTGCAAAATAAATGCCGTAAGGAAATAGCATAGGAAAGAGTAGCGTACAAGAAATAAGTTGTTGCAGAGAAGGAGCCATCATGAAGGAATGAAAGACACATTTTTCTTACATGGAAGCAGGTCATCGAGGTTTCAAAGATATTCATTATAAGAGTTATTGACCAGAAAATTTTGTTATAGATATTGAAATAGGCAATTGTAGATGAAAACATATATGTAAACCAACATAATGAAATAAGTTGTTGCAAAGAAGGAGCGTGAAGGAATGAAAGGAAAATTTTGCTTCCATGGAAGCAAGTCATGGAGGTTTCAAAGATATTGATTATAGGAGTTATCAACCAAAAAATTTAGTTATAAATATTGAAATAGGAAATTGTGGGTGAAAACGCATATGTAAACCAACATAATCTACTCACTTATATAAAAAAAATGTTATAGATATTAAAATAGGAAGTTGGGGTGAAAATCATTTGGTGATTAATAATCCTCTGAAACAATCATGAAATGAGAATGTAACTCAAACAAGATATTTTAAATACATTCAAGTAAAATATATCTAGCATAGATGTAAATAAAGATAATTTTTATTAACAAAAATAGATTTTAGTCCAATTTCATCTACATATCCGATTTCCAATTGCATGCTTGTCAGAAATTGTATATGAAGAACAATAGTCTTGGTATACAAGAATGTGAATGTCATTTTAATATGTAGACTTTTTTGGAAGGAGATATTGTTATTCATGTTATGGTTTATTTTCTTAACTCCAAACTTCATTTAGTCGTTCTCTATATACAGAAGAAAAAAATACAGAGTGATTTAACAAATTTAAGTTATAGTTTTATATTTTATAATTACAGATCTAGTTTCTCATTAAAATATTTTACACACATATATTCATTCAAATAAATTATATTGTGAATATGTTTTATCCTATTATTCGATTACAAAATTATTGTACTCCCTACTAAATAAAACAACTTTATTAATAAAGAATTGAATGTCAAATGGAAATATTACTCAAGCACTAACCACTATAATATATAAATTATTATAAATTATAAATTATTTGTTTTATATGTCACTCAATTTCCATTACATATTATGTTTAAAAACCCCATGGGTAGGTATTGAACATGGGAACCAACTTTAGGTAAATGAGCATTCACATTGTCAACTTGGACCAAAAAAAAAAAAATATAATCCTAAATTTCTCTTACCTAATCATCTTTTTAAGTATATAATTGAGTTTCATTTATTAAAAAATAAACAATATTAAGAACCTTCTAGAGTTATAAAAGGTAATTGACATGAAAAATAAAAAAATCTCCTCATGACAACATACAAATATTAATCTTAATTGAATCATTAAAAAAATTAAAAGGGATAATAGATTTACTAGTTATATCGTTAAAAAATACTACTTTCACAATCGAATTTCTACATTAATTTTTAAAAATATTATTTTATAATTATATATAATTATAAGTCTTAAATATATTTTGAAAGAACAAATATCTAAGAAATATAGCTCAATTATTGGGCATTAGAAATTCCAAAGAGGTGAAGGTAATTGAGTTAGTATCTAGAAATATGACATCAACCCCTGGAAAAATTGCAAAATATCAATCTCAATATGGCATAAGTGCTAGTAGGGAATTATTGACAGGTGTTGTTGGAAAAAAAACTAAATCAAATTGGTTCATGTAAATGAAAACCATAATCTACAAAACATTAAGTTTATGGAGGCATTAAAAAATTAGGATTCAATAACATGAGAATGATGAACTTGCATGTTGGGCTAATATATGTAGGAAACCTTATCAAGATAGACTTTCCTATAATGTGAGCAACACTGTGAAAGAGTTTTGGTATTGGAATTTCCATGTGTCACTAAATGAGAAGAATACCACCAGACATTGTATATCTAGAGGGGTGTATTGAGATCATTCCCCCTTTCACTGATTATTATTATTAAAGAACATTTCTTACTACATAATATGTATAACTTTTATATATACTTATCAAAAAAAAAAAATAACCGTGCTGAATCTTATGGTAGTGAGGACAATATTACTAGTCCATTCATAAAACTACCACATACTATCAATAGGAAAAAGGGTTTTCCTGTGAAGCAATTTATGCACCTTCATCATGCAAATCGAATCTCAACACTAAGGAGTCATTCTAAGATAAAAGGTCATCATAGTAACTTTGATGTTCCAAAACAATCAATCACTTAGTTATATTTCTCTAAATATCAACAATTGGACAACAATCACAATATGGTAACGCTTGGGGGGAATGTGTATCCATATCATAGTATAACTGTATATACAAAAAATTATCAAAATGATATAAAAATGTTTCATAAGAAATGCAACTGCTACATGAATTGCTCACAATCCTTAATGATATAGTCCAAGTTCTTCCACAATACTAATAAAGTGTCTAAAGAAGACATCATCACTCCATTACCATATAGGTAACACTTGGGGGAAATGTGTTAGAATTGTAGATACAATAGCTTATACAGAGGATATAAAAATCTGTTATAAGTAATGCAACTGCGACATCAACTACTCACCATATAGCTAACGTCTCAGAGAAATGTGTTAGAATTGTATATACAATAGCTTATACAAAGCGTATGAAAATATGTTATAAGCAATGCAACTGCTACTCACAATTCTTAATGAGATAATCAAATTTCTTCCACAATACTAATCAAGTGTCTAAAGAAGTCATCATCACTTCCAAAATCACATATTTAAACATACAAGTTGTAAAAAATGAATTTGTTTCATAAATTTTAATATATTCTCTTGCTCATATCTAAGATATAGTTCTTAAAATCTGAAGCCTCTTCTTGATTTAAATCAAACTAAACTGATAAGATATAGCTAAAGAGAAATAATTTAAAAACTTCTTGGCACAATCGTTACATAATAATTTGATCCTCAACTTGCATATCAATAGATATCAGCTTGCAACACGTCCAAATAAAACAACTAAAGTAAATATTATGAGTTGATTTTCAATACATTTATGTAATTAAAATAAAGCTAGGAACTTTTGAAGACTACTTCATTGAAAATTAGAAGCATCTTCATGCCTGATTTTCCAAGGTGGCTGTGAATAGCTCTCTAGATCCTTATAGTATTAGATATATGATCCAGATCTTGGAGGGAGGCCCCCAAGAGCTAAAATGTTGAAATGGATCTAACAAGATCTGCAAAATTAGAATACAAAAGAAGAAGAAGAGAGAACACAAAGAAAATAAAACCACAAAGAAACTTGTTTTATTAAAACAGAGAATAACTATAGAAGCTACATTGTGGCAGACAATCTATCCTTTTACAAACTGAGGCTTGTTATTTATAGCCTTTTTTGAGTTACAATACCATGTGTAGATACCATAGGCCAATACCATCGGTAGATACTACTTACAATACCATGGGTAAATCCCATGTGTGGATGAATACCATTGGTGGATACATACCATGGGTCACTTACAATACCATGGGCATATAAATATCATTGGTGGATGAATATCATGGGTTAATTCCATTTACAATACCATGGGTAAATTCCATGGGTGGATGGATAACATGGGTAGATGAATACCATGGGTTGATGCCATTTTCCATTTGGATTATTCCTCCCTCCTTAAGAAGCAATGGTCTCCATTGCGTGAAGTTCCCTCCTAAGAAGCCTTTGTTGAATATGAAGAGCTACTGAAGAGAAGGGTTTTGTGTAGTTAACCCATAACCGTGATGAACGAAGATCCGAGGATAGAGATACCCTGTAATGCTTGTGACCAACTGTGATATTGATAGTGTGCGGCCTAGCAAATGGACTTCGATGAAGTGTGGGTTTGTGGATAAACCAAAACCATGACAAATGAATATCCGAGGATAGAGATACCCTGTAATGCTTGTGACCAACTGTGTGACTAACTGTGTGTCGCCTAGCGAATGGACTTCGATGAAAATGATTTTGTGCGGTTGACCCATAGCCGTGATGCTGATTGTTGATGAAGTAGCAGGTGCCTACATAGCTTGGGGTGGGAGGGCATGCCTCCAAATAACCCAAGCCGAATGCTGATATGATCAAACTGATGAATGTGAAGAAGGTGCCTACTAAAGCGGGGTGGGAGGGCACGTCTCCAAAGGGAACCCGCTCCGAATGTTGCTCCAGATTTAAAATGAGCATAACTCGGTCAATATAACTCAGAATATTTATTATAACCTATTTTTTGAAATGGAATGATCATTTTTCATCTTCTTATGTATTTGAAACCACTATCTGGAGACTCTAGACTCTCAGATTTTCGCTGGAACTATCTCACCGTCACAAAATTTCTGAAAAAATAGTTGATTTTAAATCAACGATAACTCCCACATACGGACTCCGATTTGACCGATTTTTTTTTTGAAATTGGGTGATTTTTCAAGAGGATCTTAGATCTATATCCATTCTTCTGAAATTTTTCACTGAAAAGTGCGAAAAATTACAGGAGAGCCGTCATCCATGAATTGTCGTCAGAAAAATTGCTTCAATATCACTGATTTGGAATCAACGATATCTCCTTCATCCGAAGTCCAATTTGGATGATTTTTTTTTTGAATTTGAGTATTTTTCTACAAGGAATCCAGATCTGGTCTCTATTTTTTTTGTAAATTTTTCACCAAAAGTTTCAGATCTGATCTGAATTCTCGCCACCCAAAAAAAATTCATGGATTTTGCCGAAGATTGCTGCAAAACATTGAAACTGAAATATGTTGCAAACCCTCATTCCCATGGAGGCATAACCTGAATCTGATACCACTGATCCAGATCTTGGAGGGAGGCCCCCAAGATCTAAAATGTTGAAATGGATCTGACAAGATCTGCAAAATTAGAATGCCAAAAAAAAAAAAGAGAGAACACAAAGAAAATAAAACCACAAAGAAACTTGTTTTATTAAAACAGAGAATAACTATAGAAGCTACATTGTGGTAGACAATCTGTCCTTTTACAAATTGAGGCTTGTTATTTATAGCCTTTTTTGAGTTACAATACCATGTGTAGATACCATAGGCCAATACCATGGGTAGATACTACTTACAATAACATGGGTAAATCCCATGTGTGGATGAATACCATTGGTGGATACATACCATGGGTCACTTACAATACCATGGGAAAATAAATATCATGGGTGGATGAATATCATGGGTTGATGCCATTTACAATACCATCGGTAGATTCCATGGGTGGATGGATAACATGGGTAGATGAATACCATGGGTTGATGCTATTTTCCATTTGGATCAATATATTTTGTGAGCTAATGAGATATTTTTTTGTCACAATGATTTAAAAATCAGTTATTATACGAAAATATTGACTTTTTCATTGTCTTTTTTTTTTTATGAACCCTTTAAAAGACCACAGGAACCTTTGATTTTACACTGTGATCTCCCTAACATGGATGGGGGTTTCAAAAATTGGACAGTAAATTGAGTGGTTATTGTTAGAAATTTTTGTATAAGATGGGAAATTTGGATGTTTTCTAGACAATATGGATGTCATAATAGATATATATTTTAAATTTTTTAGTGTCTCTAGCTACCATGTGATGCAGGTGCAGCAAAGCTAAATTTTCATTATTCAATTATGTAAATAAGGGGGTGAGATATTTTAATTATTTTATTAATTAATTTGTTCATTTTCAATAAATTAGGAGAGAAATTATAAATGTGACGGTTATTGTAAATATTCCTTAAATAATTAAGGATATGAGTGGAGTGAATTAGGTAGATAATATAGGGATGAGGAATTCCAATAACAGGACTTAGTTGGGTCCAAAAAAAAGATAAATATAAATTAGATTTTAAGTTCAGATTTGTGTGGAGGAATTTATGGAGTGAAATAAATTATTATTTATGTATAAATATGTAGCTTGGGAGAGTGTGAAAAGACAAGTGAGGAGCTAGGAGTAGTAAGGAGCACAGTGAGAGTGAGAGATGGTTTGAAGGGCCGAGAGCCAAGAGGCCTCCCAATGTAACATTTGGCCAAAGATTTTTTTTTTATGTTTTTATATCAGTATTTCATTTGAATGGCTCTCCTTCCTTCATATTTATTTTTTTAGCTGAATATTTTTATGGTTTTAATGAAGAATTATTGAGAGATTTCATGCTGCGCGAAGAAGTGTGTTTTTATATGTTAGGATATTTTTTATAGCAGAATCCCTGCATCATTTGGCATCAGAGCGGAAATATGCCTGTCCTACATTTTGTTTTGAATCTACAAGTATATTGATTTGGAAATTGTAGGAAGATGAATTCACCTGCAGTCTACGTTGCTGGTGAAGCTAAAATTGGGAAACGTATGAATCCATGTTGTGTATGGAAGCAATAATGGTCGGCATTGAATGAAATCCTCATTGTAAGGATGTTGCTACCATGAAACCGCATTATGGAATTAGCATGAATTGGAGTAAGTCTGCATTATCAATTGGGTATGCCGAGTTCAAGTTTTAGGACGAAATCATTGTGGTATGAAGTAACTGAGTATGAAATAGCAGTGGTGTGCACATGCAGAAAAGCATAGAGTTATGGAATGCACATGTAGCAAAGTGAGGTGTGCCTTGAAGCACTATGAACAAGTAGTGTAGTCGAAGGACGCTACAAATGGTGCTTCGAAGCACTATGAAGAAGAAGTGTAGTCGGAGGACGCTGCAATGGTGTGGTTCAAGTGTGGTCTAAGAACACTGTAGAGGTGTGATGGGATAGAACGGTGAGGTTGAATCTTAAGTAATGTGCACATCGTTGAAGCAACATTGCTTTTATTGAAATTTATGATACCGGTTCCAAACTATAACACAGCCTTCTAAAAGAATTCACGTAAGTATTGAATAATAATTGTTTCTCAATTGTGGTGGATGAAACTTTCAATTTGAAAATGAGGATGTGGTTTTAAATGCAATGCTAATGGTGATATATAATCACAACACTCCCTTGTGGATTTAACGAATATGTTTAAAAAATAATGCAGCATTTTCTTCCAGATCAATGACTTGTATGAAGGTGGGGTTGAGAAAAGACACCATTGGAAATGCATTGAATGGTGGCATGCTTAGTTTGAGCATCGTATGCTACCAATAGAGGAACGATCACACCATTTTTGTAGATCAGTTTGTTTAACATGTGAGAAATCATGAATTGTGTTTCACTCTGTGGCGAATTGCAACGAAACCAATTCAGAATTGCAGCATCGACTTGCCAATCAATGACTCGTTAGAAACAATTCAGACATCAACGTTAATGTCGGGGTGAATCCTATGCGTTCGACCTGAAACTGATATCTGGTAAGTTGTGATAAATGGTGGGAAGAATCTGATGACTTGAGCGCTATAAAAGAAATATTTTCTTGTTTATTAAACCATATTGTAATGTGCGTTCAAGCAGTCCTGAGGGACTCAAACGTTTTTGAAACTCAAAACATTAATATTTGTATAGATAATCTAATCATGTTCTTATGAATAGCATATGGTTTTATAAACCAGTTAAGAAATTATAGAGAGTATTGCAAATTAAAATTTCGATTTAAAGAAAGGAAAAGGCCCTTAGGTTACATTCCTACATTATTTTGGTATCAGAAGTGAGAAAGAGATTGTGTGAAGAAAGGTGCAGCTCCATCATAACATTCAAGGTATGGATCCAGTATTTCCTTGATACCATCTTCGAGGATAAGAAAAATTCACTGGGATTGATAGAGGTAAATCTTTTGCAAATAATTCATGTATGTTTTTTTGGGAGAATGTAATCTTGAAAGGATATTCGATTACATTAAGATTGCATGTTTTCAAATAAAGGAATTGAAATTGAAGAGATTGAGATAAGGGAACTTGGCTTAAACTAAAGGGGAGATTGTGTGTACTTTGAGGGTTTCTAACATTAATTGCTAGGAAAATATTTTTGTTAGAAATTTGCTAGGAAGAAATTTAATTGTTGGAGAGAGAATGGACCTTACACATTCAAAGTAAATCTGTAGAGGCTTGGATGTATTCCTAAAAGAATACATGAGAGAAGGGTTGGATCATTTCAACCACGATAATAATCAAGGTAAGTTCTCATTGAATGAATAAATATTCATTGAGTAGGGGTATTTTAAAATCTAGATGATTAAATTTCCTTACCATATTTGAGAAGATAATATTTTGTAAATGTGATGAAAGAGTGGAAATGTTGCAAATGCAGAAGTATAAATGAATGGAAAATGAAGGGAAAATGTACTAATCCTGGGTGATATGAAGGAAAACATGCATGTTTATATGAGGAGGTTTATTATGCATAGTGTGATGATTTATTATACATAATGTAGATTCTTCACAGTTTTGGTTAAGTCATTTTGGACCAAAGCTTGTAGTTGGGAAAAGAAGAATTATTTTTATTGGTGATTGAAAACATAATTTTTTGATGTTGGTAAAGCTTTGTTTTACCATTATGTGGCGGTATGTAAGAGGTGATATTCAAGATGGACATAATGTACGGGTTGTAAATCGAAGAGGTTGAAATATGAATAACATGTTCTCTGTACACAGGTGAAGAGATGTGAATTAATGTTGTATGGTGCATAAAAGTGCAGGGAAATGTTGGCATTAAGATGATGAGCTGATGAGAATGAAAGTATTCACATCGGAAAAGATGGCACAGAAGAGGGGAAACCAGAGGATTGGGACTGTAGAGAGAAAGGTTTATCAATAACCTTAACAGGAGCATGAGGTATGATAATTCAGGAATAAATTTTTTGAACATTGAAGATTGAATGGTTTATTTATTTTCACCTTAAAATAAATCTTGAAAAACTTGAATTTCATTTTGATTAAAGACTTCAGTATCATGCAAAGTGATGAGGGAAAACTAATGATTTTTCATAAAAACAAAGTATGAAAGAAAGTGAATATTTTACATCCTAAAATGTATTGGGGGTGTATTTTCATTGGAGGATTTTATAACTTGAAATATACATTTCCATAATTATTGGGTCGAATCTTGAATTGAAAACACATGTTAGATTCAAAGGAAAGTTTGGATAGGTTGAGTTGAGATTGAGTATTTTCATGAAGAATTGGTGTCAGACTGAAGTCAAATAGTCGTAAGATAATTTAAGTGTCTGAATGTAATTGGGTGCATGATCAGTAGAGCCTGACACCCAAAGAATTGGTCATTGTAACACATGAGTTACTAAACTATTGTTTGCAGCAAAAGGAAGCAAGAGGGTTGTCATAGATTGGTTCCAAGACAGAGGACTAAGAGAAGCCAAGCGCAGGAGGAGAAATTTCATTTTTAATGAATGGAAAGTGTGAAGGATTGCTGATAAAGGGATGGAAGGAAGTCCACATGTGAACCGATGAAGTTCACAAAGGAGGAGAATATGACTGTTGATATTTATTTCTGAAGATCTGATGAATACCACGATAGAGGGAAGAAGAAGGAAAATGCCAAGGTAAGTGGCATATGTGAACAGTTGAAGGATAAAGAGTATGAGTGGGAGAAGGATGAGATTATAATTCACCTTGAATTTTTAATGGAATTGTTGCAAGAAAATGTGAAAGACCAGACACATGGTTGGACCATGAGAAAGAAGGTAAAGTGGAAAAGACTACATGAAGAGAGGGAAAAGCAGGTAAACATACAGTTGGTAGAATATCTGAGGAAGCTCGAGCATATGATGAGGTGTGAAGAACTCAGAGAGGCTGAGTTAAAAATGTATGTTTCCATTTTTGGCCCAAAATAGGGTGAAATTATCGGTGAAGAGATCAATGAGGAAGATCTCATGAACTATTGGGATAGTTTAGAAGGATCTGAAGATGTGTTGGTGAGAGAAGAAGATGAGGCTATGAAGCCTTGAATTTTTTCTCTCATTTTATGTATGTTTGCAAGATATGCAAGAGATGGTGAGAAGTCTGATGAAACTATCACAGAGATGAAGGAAACTCTTGAGGTTAAGTCTGGTGGAGAATGCCTTTCAGAGGAGGAAGGTACTGATTTGTTACAACAGGAAGAAATAATAAATGAATTATTGTTTGGGGTAAGACAACAAGTTTAAGATGTTATGGAGCATAAGCATAATGGAAATTCCAAAGAGATATTCCAAGGAGGTAAACAACTGTATTTTTTTAATGAAATTGATGAAAAAAAATTTCTGTGTGATAACAAAAACCAGGACAACTCAGGAAGATTTCCAGAAGAAGGATGAAGCTGGGAATGAAAGTTGTGATGAAGTGCTAAATTTTTTTCACATGGAAATCAAATTTTTAGAAGGATAGCTTAAAGAACCCGAAGTGAAACATGCAGAACCTTATCCAGAAGAAATTACAGTTACTATGCATGATAGAGATGAAATGTTTATAGAGTTGAATGAATGTTATAAATTTTTAGAAAATGATGTAAGTGTATGTACAAAAAGTGACATTAACAGATATGATGTTGAAGTTAGAGAAGTTGAGCAGAAATTATTTGGATTTGAGGTGAAAGATCAGGAGCAGCAAGGGAGTTGTGTCCATAAATACAAAAAGGAGACAGAAATATTGATCCAGCAAGATGAAGATGGAAGAAATCTGCAATTCGAAACATAATATATTAAAGTCCAGAAAGTCGATGATGGGAGATTGATGCCTAAAGCATCAAAAGAGACCGAAAGGTCTTATCTTTTTAAAACTAACAGCTTGTTGGTGAATGATGGTACAACACTGGACGAGAGATTTGTTGCTATAAAAGAAATCAATGACTATAGTTGTAATCAATAAGGAGTTATTGATTATGTTCCATTACATAAAGTTGAGTATTCAGCTTAGTTGGAGACGACAAAGTTCAACAAAGAGGAATTACTCCGAGGAATTGGCGAAAGAAAGTGTTGGAGAAGCCGATGGAATCTGATCGAAAAAGTGAGTGAGGAGTTACCAAATCAAGTTGATACTTCGAAGGACCAGTGACAGAACAGAGTATGGAATATTGGAGGGAGCAAGTCATCAGGACTTGTGGCTATCGCATTGTTACAGAAAAGTGAAAGACCTCATAGACAAGAGTCTATTGAAACTTCTCTACATGGGGAGTCTGATGTAGGAGCATCAAAGCTAAATTTTCATTATTCAATTTTGTAAAGATGGAGGTGAGATATTTTAATTTTTTTATTAATTAATTTGCTAATTTTCAATAAATTATGAGAGAAATTATAAATGTGAGGATTATTGTAAATATTCCTTAAATAATTAATGATATGAGTGGAGTGAATTAGGTAGATAATCTAGGGATGAGGAATTCCATAAATGGGACTTAGTTGGGTCCAAAAAAAGATAAATAATAATTAGCTTTTAAGTTGAGATTTGTGTGGAGGAATTTATGGAGTGAAATAAATTATTATTTATGTATAAATATGTAGCTTGGGAGAGTGTGAAAAGAAAAGTGAGGAGCTGAGATAAGTAAGGAGTACAGTGAGAGTGAGAGATGGTTTGAAGGGCCGAGAGCTAAGAGGCTGCCCAATGTAATATTTGTCCAAAGAATTTTTTTTATGTGTTTATATCAGTATTTCATTTGAATCGCTCTCCTTACTTCATATGTATTTTTTTAGCTGAATATTTTTATGGTTTTAATGAAGAATTATTGAGATTTTTCATGTTGCGTGAAGGAGTGTGTTTTTATATGCTAGGATCTATTTTATAGCAGAATCCCTGCATGACCATGCATCTAATATGATCTATTTAAACTGAGAAATTAAATATCTATTTTGAATTTTTTAGTGTCTTTGACCACCATGCATCTAATAGGATCCATTTCAGATAAGAACTTCAATAAATCACTGTGTGAATGATAACTTGTGACATCCCTCTTGTAACGTTTCTCTGTGGAGTACAGTGAGAGTGAGAGATGGTTTGAAGGGCCGAGAGCCAAGAGGTCGCCCAATGTAATATTTGGCCAAAGAGTTTTTTTTTTAATGTTTTTATATCAGTATTTCATTTGAATGGCTCTCCTTCCTTCATACGTATTTTTTTAGCTGAATATTTTTATGGTTTTAATGAAGAATTATTGAGAGTTTTCATGTTGAGTGAAGGAGAGTGTTTTTATATGCTAGGATCTAGCTTTAAAGGTGCATCCCCGCATGACCATGCATCTAATATGATCTATTTAAACTAAGAAATTAAATATCTATTTTGAATTTTTTAGTGTCTTTGACCACCATGCATCTAATAAAGATCCATTTCAACCAAGAACTTGGCCAAATCAATCGTGTGAATGATAACTTGTGACATCCTCTGTAATAAAAAAAGGAGGAGTACAGTGAGAGTGAGAGATGGTTTGAAGGGCCGAGAGCTAAGAGGCTGCCCAATGTAATATTTGTCCAAAGAATTTTTTTTATGTGTTTATATCAGTATTTCATTTGAATCGCTCTCCTTACTTCATATGTATTTTTTTAGCTGAATATTTTTATGGTTTTAATGAAGAATTATTGAGATTTTTCATGTTGCGTGAAGGAGTGTGTTTTTATATGCTAGGATCTATTTTATAGCAGAATCCCTGCATGACCATGCATCTAATATGATCTATTTAAACTGAGAAATTAAATATCTATTTTGAATTTTTTAGTGTCTTTGACCACCATGCATCTAATAGGATCCATTTCAGATAAGAACTTCAATAAATCACTGTGTGAATGATAACTTGTGACATCCCTAGACATTTTCTTTGATTTTGGATCAGGTTACAAACTAATAACTTGTGACATCCCTGGCCATTTTCTTTGATTGTGGATCAAGTTATAAACTAGAATACACTCTCTATTCAGAAAACTCTACAATATATATTGGATGGAGGGAAATTTTATGATAAAATATGTACAAAAGACCCTTTAGGGTTGTCTCAAATTACTCTATTATTTTTTTTTTTGTAAATTTTGTAGTACCTATCCATTTCTATTATAAGAGAAAGTTGGAAAAAAATACATCAGTATCAAGGTGCCTCAACCTGTCCGAAGGAAACCAGGCCTGTTGGCCACCTTAAAGAGTTAAAGGCAGACCAAAATTGAAATTGTTTCTTTCGTTTAGTTTCCTCTATTTTATCACGACAATGTCCAAATAAATTACATATTAAACTGAAAAGATAAATACTATTTAGAGTCATTCAAAAATGTACTAAAATAGAAATCTAATTATCCATGAGATGAATCTTTTGGAGCTTTTGCAGAAAAAGTAGAGACCTCTTCTTGCTGAAACAATCTGAGCTGTTGTTCGATATTACCAATCCGGGCATTTTGTTGGTGTTGAACCTTCGCCATTTGTCACATTTCTTGTTTCATAGCTTGGAGTTCAAAAAGCACTGAAGAATATGATTTAACCTCTTTTTCTTGTAGGCTCATCAATGCTTTAGCCAAAACACATTTAATCTTCCAATATGTCTTTACACTTTGCTGAAATAGGGAGACTCTACCCCTTGTACTTGCCAGGTCTAGGATGAATTCCATTCTAGCTTTTTTCTCACTAATAGCCATTCCATATTCTTCATAATACTGTTCCCATGCATCCATTGAGCTTTTAATGTCTTATGGAGTGGTTTCCTCATAGATATTGGCCATAGTTTCCAATGTTTCAGAATTTTTTTTCCTACCTCTGTTTGGAGGAAGAAAATATGTTGCAGTGGAAGTACCTATTCTTGTTTTAGGCATAGTATCTGGAGACAATGAAGTAACAGTGTAGAGACCATTAATACTGAAACTGTGGATGTAAAAATAGTGTAATTTGCTTTCGAGAAGAATAAGATGAAGACGCTGAGTAGTATGATGAGTATTTGCGTTATACTTGCGAACAGTGAATTGAAACCAGGCCTTACTATCATGTATAAAGATGAAAAGATTTAACACAGACCTAATCAACTGTATGTTAGGAAAAATATCGAAATTAAATGAAGCCACAGTAATTGAATTTGACAATGAAGCCACAGTAATTGAATTTGACAGGAAGATATTTAAACATACACCCAATTCCTGAGACATAAGTTGGACCAGAGAATATTTTGGATTTACAGCTTTTATAAGAAGATACTTAGTCATCATTGTTGTGACTAGTAAAAATAAGGAAGTTGAAGACCGACATAGAATGACAGATTAATGATAGAAAAAAGAACAAAGAGTTCCCTTTAAAATATGATATGCCATTATATGAATAAAAAGAGGGTCTGGGCTTCGAAAACAACGGATAATATGAACTCCCATTACAATTTTAGAGACATGTAGAACCAAAATACCCTGGGAGAGGAATAGAACAGACTTATTAACCATTAAAACAGAGGTGAACCCACAAAAATTATTCGGAAGAGAATCCAAAATGAGAGTGAAGGAAAAAGCCATCACATACCCTAGATACCTTCACAGAATTTTAGAGTGCACGGTCTAAGCTCCTTGCTGATCGTGAATGCCTTTCACAGAGCAGAGCTAAATGAACAGAATACAAATTGTAGCAACGAAAGGATTAAGAGTGAAAACATCTATATTTGAAGAATCAACCATGCAGTTATTGCATGCTCGACAGTTGTACTTGGGAATGATGCCCATCCATCACGGGGGATGGGTTTTGTGCTTTGCAAGTTGATTTATCATAAAGGCTCGGTGGGTGTATACAGTATGGCGACGTCCTTCATAGATCAGATGTCAGACACTCCGATTGGGGATCAAATTACTCTATTGTTAATCACATAGTGTCAATTTGGTAAAACTATAATCTACAGTAAGGACTGAGTGGGTTTTTTCTTTTGCATGTTTTGTTTGGAATTGAAAAATAAAAAAATTATAAAAGATAAAATTATGTAGTGAAAAAATTTGTTTAAAATTTCAGAATAAAAAGTTGATTAAGTTTGACATCATATAATGTGGGAAACTTTGATGGTTTGTAGACAATATTGATGTCATATCAAATATCTGTTTTAAATTTTTTAGTGTCTCTGGCCACCATGCATCTAATATGATCCATTTCAATTGAGAAATTCAATATATATTTTGAATTTTTTAGTGTCTCTGGCCACCATGCATCTAATAGGATCCAGTTTAGATAATAACTTCAATAAATCACTATTTTAATGATAACTTGTGACATCCCTAGCCATTTTATTTGATTGCGGATCAGGTTACAAACTAATAACTTGTGAAATCCCTAGCCATTTTCATTAATTGTGGATCGAGTTATAAACTAGAATAGGCTCCCTCTTTAGAAGAATCTATAATATATATTGGATGGAGGTAATTTTATGATAAAACATGTATCAATTTTTTAAAACTATAATCTACAGTAATGAGAATAGGCTCCCGAAGACTATACAATATATATGGATGGAGGGAAATGTTATGATAAAACATGTACAAAAAACCCTTTAGGGTTGTCTCAACTTACTCTATTGTTAATCACATATTGTCAATTTTTTAAAACTATAATCTACAGTAAGAACTAAGTGGGTTTTTTATTTTGAAAGTTTTGTTTGGAATTGAAAAAAAAAATGTAAAAAGCTAAAATAATGTAGTGAAAAAATTTGTTTAAAATTTCAGAATAAAAATTTGAGGAAGTTTGACATCATATAATGTTAAATTAGTTTATGATTATAAAGTAAAAAACATGTAATTTTTTTAGCCATAATTAGGTAATTAAAGATATGTATATAGTTTTTTTTTTAACAGAAAAAAATTGATATTCATTAACAAAAAAAATTTGAAAGAGTATGTATGTAGTTACAAACTGTTATGTAGTTAAAAACTATTACAATTAATTAATTAAAGGTAAATTTAGTGTTAATTAAGAAATGAAAATTATGAACATTCATCTTTATTAATTTCATTTTTTATATATTAAGAAATAATATGCATGAATAATAAAATAGTTGTAACATAAATAATATATAACAAAAAAAACCATGTATTTTGGGAATAATAAAATACTTGTAACAAAAATAATATAGAACAAGAAAAACTATGTATATTTAGATGTATGAAAATTTAGATGCATTTTATTAAGTAAATTTTTAAAAGAATAATGGTTATAAACAATTAAAAATAATTTTATTAAATATTTAATTTAGATATTTTCAGTGTAAAAAAGGTTTACATATCAAGCCATTTGATCCCTCTTGGCTCTTGGTAGATCCAGAGTTAAGATTGATCTATGTCATCTTAATTTCCCCCTTTAAATAAACTATATTCCACATGAATACCATGGGTCAATACCATGGGCTGTTTAATCCCTTGCCATTTTCATTAACTATGGATCGGGTGATAAACTAGAACAGGCTCCCTCTTCAAAAGACTCTGCAATATATATTGGATGGAGGGAAATGTTATGATAAAACATGTACAAAAAACCTTTTAGGATTTTCTCAACTTACTCTATTGTTAATCACATAGTGTCAATTTTTTAAAACTATAATCTACAGTAATGAGAATAGGCTCCCTCTTCAGAAGACTCTACAATATATATGGATGGAGGGAAATTTTATGATAAAACATGTACAAAAAAACCCTTTAGGGTTGTCTCAAATTACTCTATTGTTAATCACATAGTGTCAATTTTTTAAAAGAATAATCTACAGTAAGGACTAAGTGGGTTTTTTCTTTTGAAAGTTTTGTTTGGAATTGAAATATATATATATATATATAAGCTAAAATTATGTAGTGAAAAAAATTGTTTAAAATTTCAGAATAAAAATTTAAGTTTGACATCATATAATGTTAAATTAGTTTATGATTATAAAGTAAAAAACATGTAAGTTTTTTAGACATAATTAGGTAATTAAAGATATGTTTATAGTTTTTTTTTTAATGGAAAAAAAATTGATATTCATTAACAAAAAAAAATTGAAAGAGTATGTATGTAGTTACAAACTGTTATGTAGTTACAAACTATTACAATAAATAATTAAAGGTAAATTTAGTGTTAATTAAGAAATGAAAATTATGAATATTCATCTCTATTAATTTCATTTTTTATATATTAAGAAATACTACCCATGAATAATAAAGTAGTTGTAACATAAATAATATATAACAAAAAAAAACCATGTATTATTTGAATAATAAAATACTTGTAAGAAAAATAATATAGAACAAGAAAAACTATGTATATTTAGATGTATGAAAATTTAGATACATTTTATTAAGTAAAATTTTAAGAGAATAATGGTTATAAAAAATTAAAAATAATTTTATTAAATATTTAATTTAGATATTGTCACTGTAAAAAATGTTTGCATATCAAGACATTTGATCCCTCTTGGCTCTTGGTAGATCCATAGTTAAGATTGATCTATGTCATCTTAATTTCCCCCTTTAAATAAACTATATTCCACATGAATACCATGGGTCAATACCATGGGTTGTTTTTATAGTTGATTGTTATTTTATTTTATTACCTAAATTCAATTTAACTTATTAAAAATAAAAAACAAATACTCCAGAATTAAGATTGATCTAGGCCATCTTAATTTCCCTCTTTAAATAAACTATATTCCACATGAATACCATGGGTTGTTTTTATAGTTTATTTTTATTTTATTTTATTACCTAAATTTAATTTAACTTATTAAAAAAAAAAGCAAGTGCTATAAAAAAAAACATATATAAAACTATTTACATTTACATATAAAAATATAATTTTTTTTTAATAAGAATATTTTAACTTAAAATTCACCAAAACCTAAATTCAATCAAACTTATTTGAAAAAAAAAAACACCTCACATTATAAAAAATATATATAAAACTATTTACTTGTAGATATAATGGCCTAAAACATTTCAATCGTCTAACATTTGATCCAATGGCTCAAACATGCTCAAACATGGACACAGTGGCAGCTAGCTAGGGGAGTTGTTTGCAAATAATAATGCCTTACGGCATAATAAAAGAGGTATGGTAAATAAATAGAATATAAATAAACCATAGGTATGGTAAATAGATAAATAAAACATCTTTACATATTTACCCCATAATCCTATTTATATTTAGAAACACTCAAAAAGTGGCTTTATTTAGGTGAATCCTGAGCTAAATACCATGAGCCAAATTATTATTAATACCATGCCAAAAAAAATTTATTAACACTAAATTAATATTAATATTGTTATTAATTATAATATTCACATTATTATATTATAATATTAATATTATTAAATTTAATATATTTGGATCACGTAGGTTGGTATTTGAGTACACTATATCCATTACCTATCTCAGGTAACAATAAACATATAAAGGTGAATGTAAAAAAATCTTAATATTTAACATTTAAAATTTAATCTAATGTCGACCCCAATGAAAGATCACTTCTCTCCCTACATATATCAATTTAACACAAACAAAGTCTCCAATTTTATTTTTGAGGAAGCATCTCGGTGATTTTGCGAATAGTGAAATAATATTTGTGAGAAAGGATTTCAGGAGTTGTTCGAAATAGGTAGTAATAATATTTGTGGGAAAGGATTTCACCATGAACGAACTTATTTGGATTGATTTGGAAAATAATATTTGTGGGAAGGATTTTCGTGTCAAGGAGTTGCAATTGATTTTCAGGTTTCATTTCTATTGCTCCTGCATTTTTTTTTTCTACCTTTTTTTATGTAATTTAAACTTTTGATATGTTAGTGTATAAGGCACATGTGTAGATGTAATGTGAGAAATTTAATGTAAGTAAATATTTCAAATGTACTGGGGTATATTTTTATTTAATTATAGTGAGTAGAGTAAATAAATAAAATCCCTTTCTAAAGTTACCCTAGAGGTATGGTAAATTATTTATGGTGATTTTTAGGTTTGATTTCTATTGCTCTTGTATTTTATTTTTTTTCTAACTTTTTGTTTATGTAATGTAAAATTTTGATATTTCAGAGTGTAAATTTAATGTAAGTAAACATTTGAAATATACAGGGGTATATTTTTATTTATTGATTCCCAATTTTTTATTTCTATTCATATTTTAGGTGGGAATATCTAAGTTTAGGCTTTTATAGTGTTCATCATGTCACTTATTTACATGTTTAATTATTATTAACAAATTATGTCTATATGTTTAATTCAGTGAAGGTGTTAGTTATTGGTGTAATTGATTGCCCAAAATGCATTGATTTCAATGATGTAAAAAATTAATTATTTTTTTATGTGCATTGATATTTGTGTTGCAGTAATTCAAACAACCATGCCTTCTCATAATAACGAGATGGAGGAAAAAAACTTTGAAGAAATGTGTGACGAACAAAGAGAAGATCAAAGAAAGGAGAAGAGTGAAGAACAAATAGAAACACATAGAACATATCAAAGAGAATATGTAAGAACATATCGACAAAGAAAGGTACAAGAAATGAAAACTGCAGAACAACAAGAAGAGAGAAGAGCGCGTCAAAGAGAATATCAAAAATAATTATCGATATAGAAAGAAATTAGAAATGAAAGTTGAAGAACATGAAGAACGAAGGATAAATCATAATGAAAAAACACGAGAATATCGAAAAATAAAGGCACAAGAAATGTCAACTGCAGAACAACAAGGAGAAAGAAGACCATATAAAAGAGAATATCGAAAAAGAAAGACACAACAAAGAATAGAAGAAAATGCAAAACAAAGAGGAAATGAACAAGAAAATATGAAGGAAATAACGTCTGGAAAACCTGAAGAATAGAGAAAGCCGAAAAGTGAAGAACAAAGATCATATCGACAAAGAAAACAATATCTAAACAACTCGTACATGGTAGAGGACGAAGAGGAAAATGCTATGAAAAAACAATGTTTAAAACATATTGATTCCCAACATCAACATTAAGGTTTTGCTGATATGAATATTTCACATCGAATATGTCGTGATAGGATTGATTGATTGGCTGATGTTCAAATATGTCATGTGTGTGAAGAGTCATATTCTGGAATTCAAGTACATAGGAAAAACATAGGTACAATGTGCATGAGATATAAATGAGAAGGAATTCATCATAGATTTTCAGCTGATAACCATATGAATCCAAGAGAACAACCTAATGTTCTTGCAGAGCTCACACAAGTGGAAGAGATTTTGATAGCATGTGCAAGTCCAATTTTGCAGGTTATGCACTCAATAGGTGAACAATACAAATATAGAGGACACACCACACAGCCCAGTATATAAGGATGTGTAGATGTAATGTGTGTAATGTAAAATTTTGATATGTAGGGCCCAATATATAGAGATGTGTATATGTAATGTGTGTAATGTAAACTTTTGATATGTTAGAGTGTATAGAGATCTATAGATGTAATGTGTGTAATGCAAACTTCTGATATGTCAGAGTGTATATAGATGTGTATTTCTCATGTGAGTAATGTAAAATTTTGATATATTTACCACTTTAATACCATGGGCCGAATACCATATTTATAAAAGAGGTATGGTAAATAAATAAAATATAAATAAACAATATACATGGTAAATAAATAAAAACTCTTTTTATATTTACTTCATAATCCTATTTAGATTTATGAACATCAAAAAGTGGTTTTATTTAGTTGAATCCTGAGCTAAATACCATAGGCCAAATTATTATTAATACATGCCAAAAACACATTATTAACCCTAATATTAATATTAATATTAATATTATTAAATTTAATTAATGTAAACTTTTGATATATTGGAGTGTATGGAAATGTACGACTTTAATACCATGGGTTGAATACCATAGGTGAAATACCATATTTATAAAAGAGGTATGGTAAATAAATAAATAAAACATCTTTACATATTTACTCCACAATCCTATTTATATTTAGGAACACTCAAAAAGTGGTTTTATTTAGGTGAATCCTAAGCTAAATACCATAGGCCAAATTATTATTAATACCATGCCAAAAAAACATTATTAACCCTAATATTAATATTATTATTATTATTAATTCTAATATTCACATTATTATATTATAATATTAATATTATTAAATTTAATAAATTTGGATCATGTAGGTTGGTATTTGAGTACACTATATGCATTACCTATCTCAGGTAACAATAAACATATAAACGTAAATGTAAAAATAATGTTTAATATTTAAAATTTAAAATTTAATCTAATGTCAGCCCTAATGAAAAATCACTTCTCTCCCTATATATATAAGTTTAACACAAACAAAGTCTCCAATTTTATTTTTGAGGACGCATCTCTATGATTTTGTGAACAGTGAAATAATATTTGTGAGAAAGGATTTTGGGAGTTGTTCGAAAGTGGTAGTAATAATATTTGTGGGAAAGGATTTCACCATAAAGAAAATTATTTGGATTGATTTGGAAAATAATATTTGTGGGAAGGATTTTAGTGTCAAGGAGCTGCAATTGATTTTCAGGTTTCATTTCTATTGCTCGTGCATTTTATTTTATTTTTACCTTTTTGTTTATGTAATGTAAAATTTTGATATGTCAGTGTATAAGGCACATCTGTAGATGTAATGTGAGAAATTTAATGTAAGTAAATATTTCAAATTTACTGGGGTATATTTTTATTTAATTATAGTGAGTATGGTAAATAAATAAAATCTCTTTTTATAGTTACCCTAGAGGTATGGTAAATTATTTACAGTGATTTTTAGGTTTGATTTATATTGCTCTTGAATTTTATTTTTTTTATACCTTTTTATTTATGTAATGTAAACTTTTTATATGTCAGAGTATAAATATATTTTTTTTCTAAGTAAAACTAGTTCTATTATGTATAAAATTACTGGTACAAAACTGCCACAGTGTCAGCTGTGAAAGCTTGACCATTGGGCTTGATAAACAAGCTGGTCATAGAGAGGCTAGATCACCCTGAATGGGAAACCGGTCCTTTTAACAAAAATGTCTTGGCTGCCCAAGTGTGGGAAACCAGCCTTGAGTTCAAACATAACAAAATAACATAGAAACAAGTGATAAAATAAACCATCAACCTTATCAACGAAATTTTGATGCAAGAAAGCAAAAAATTCCTGAAGGAATTGAGCATAAAGACCTGGAGATATTGACAGTCACGGTTCATGAGCCGGGGACAAAGGTTCCTTGACAATACTGCATTCAAATTCATAGCTGTTGTCGTCCTTCCCTGCATTGAGAGCGTCCTCCATGCCTGAGTGTTCATCCTCCTTGTTTAGCACATTCTGGGGGTGAAGTTCGGATGCAGCCAGTACAACCATCTCGCTAGGGATGCTCGAGACCTGAGGAGGCAGGGGAGCGACAGAGTGAGTAGGGGCAGGCTTAGGGATCTCTTCATGGAGGGTTAGAGTGATAAAAGCAGTAAGAAGGGGTCGGTCTGAGGAGCATTCGAACCGAAGTTCAGCTCGCTGGGAGGTTTTCCGAATGGTGGGACGCACAGTCTCATGAGAGACAGGAGGTGGAGCACTACTGGAAGGGAAGGAAGCTGAGTGAGGGGAGGCTAGAGAAGCACGGGCATTATCCTGGAGACGACCCCTTCCTCTTCCTCTGCCGCCTCGTCGGGTTTGTGATAGAACATGCTCCTCATCAGCAGAGGAAGAACCTGATGAAGCACTGAGAGAAGGGTGTTGAGAATTGACATGGCCCCAGCTAATACCTCGTCGGCACTTCATTCTCTGGCGGAGTCGAGGCATGGAGACAGGAGCTGGGCGACGGATAATAGATCCGACAGGACGAGAAGTGTCCGAGGGAGCCCAAAGAGAGGAGTTGACACCACTGAGAGTTGTCGAATGAGCCTAAAAAGGAGGGTCCAGGCCAGCGCGATGATCCGTCCAAACACTGTGAAGAGAAATAGCACCGCAGAGGGGACTGTGAGAAAAGTGAAATCCAGGAAGAGGCTCGAAACAAGAAAGTATGGAACAGCATCGTCCGGTGTGCGTTCTTGCACTGGAGTCTACAAAACCTGGAGGGCAATCACCACGGAGAGGAGACGGAGATCCGCCACTACGAGCACCGACATTCGAACTGTCTCAAATTAACGCCATGACCACGAGAACCACCATATGAAGACGAGCAATGAGCCAATCCATGTAATTAACTTCAGTTCGAGCTGGCGAGTACTTGCGCTCATTAATCTTGGAGCAGGAATCCATATGGGTTTCCCATGCGAGCTCCTTTGGGAGCTGCGCAGGGACCCTTGTCCCATCATACCACTTAAACATCCGCATCCGGAATGTCAGAGTATAAATTTAATGTAAGTAAACATTTTAAATTTACAAGGGTATATTTTTATTTATTGAATCCCAACATTTTATTTCTACTCATATTTTAGGTGGGAATATCTAAGTTTATGCTTTTACAGTGTTCATCATGTCACATATTTACATGTTTAATTATTATTAAGAAAATATGTGTATATGTTTAACTCAACGAAGGTGTTACTTATTGGTGTAATTGATTGCCATAAATGCATTAATTTCAGTGATGTAAAAAATTAATTATTTTTTATGTGCATTGATATTTGTGTTGCAGTAATTCAAACAACTATGTCTTCTAATAATAACGAGATGGAGGAAAACAACTTTGAAGAAATGTGTGACGAACAAAGAGAAGATCAAAGAAAGGAGAAAAGTGAAGAACAAAGAGGAACACATAGAACATATCAAAGAGAATATGTAAGAAAATATCGACAAAGAAAGGAACAAGAAATGAAAATTGCAGAACAACAAGAAGAGAGAAGAGCACATCAAAGAGAATATCAAAAAAATTATCGACATAGAAATAAATTAGAAATGAAAGTTGATGAACATGAAGAAAAAAGGATAAATCATAATGAAAAAAAACGAAAATATCGAAAAAGAAAGTCACAAGAAATGTCAACTGTAGAAAAAAAAGAAGAGAGAAGAGCACGTAAAAGAGAATATCAAAGAGAATATCAAAAAATAAAGACACAACAAAGAATAAAATTAAATCTAGAAAAAAGAGGAAATGAACAAGAAAATCCAAAGGAAATAACGCCGGAAAAACATGAAGAACAGAGAAAACGGAAAAGTGAACAACAAAGATCATATCGACAAAGAAAAAAATATCTGGAAAACTCATACATGGTACAGGACGAAGAGGAAAATCCTATGAAAAAAACATGTTTAAAACATATTGATTCCCAACATCAACATGAAATTTTTGTTGATATGAATATTTCACATCGAAAATTTCGTGACAGGATTGATCGATTCGCTGATGTTCAAATATGTCATGTGTGTGAAGAGTTGTATTCTGTAATTCAAGTACATAGGAAAAACATAGTTACAATGTGCATGAGATGTAAACGAGAAGGAAGTCATCATATATTTTCAGTCGATAACGATATGAATCCAACAGAACAACCTAATGTTCTTGTAGAGCTCACACAAGTTGAAAAAATGTTGATATTATGTGCAAGTTCAATTTTTCAGGTTATGCACTCAATAGGTGGACAATACAAATATAGAGGACACACCACACAACCCAGTATATAATGAGGTGTAGATGTAATGTGTGTAATGTAAAATTTTAATATGTCGGGCCCAATATATAAAGCTGTGTAGATGTAATGTGTGTAATGTAAAATTTTAATATGTCGGGCCCAATATATAAAGCTGTGTAGATGTAATGTGTGTAATGTAAAATTTTGATATGTCAGAGTGTATAGAGATGTGTAGATGTAATGTATGCAATGTAATCTTTTGATATGTCAGAGTGTATATAGATATGTAGTTGTCATGTGAGTAATGTAAACTTTTGATAAATTTACCACTTTAATACCATGGGCTAAATACCATGGGCCAAATACCATATTTATAAAATAGGTATGATAAATAAATAAAATATAAATAAACCATATATATGGTAAATAAATAAAATGTCTTTTTATATTTAGTCCATAATCCTATTTATATTTATGAACATCAAAAAGTGGTTTTATTTAGGTGAATCCTCAGCTAAATACCATGGGCCAAATTATTATTAATACATGCCAAAAAACATTATTAACCCTAATATTAATATTATTATTATTATTATTATTAATTCTAATATTCACATTATTATATTAAAATATTAATATTATTAAATTTAATTAATGTAAACTTTTGATATGTTGGAGTGTATAAAAATGTACCACTTCTAACCATGGGCTGAATACCATGGGCGAAATACCATATTTATAAAAGAGATATGGTAAAAAAATACAATACAAACAAACCATATGTATGGTAAATAAATAAATAACAAGTTTTTATATATTTACTCCATAATGCTATTTATATTTAGGAACACTCGAAAGGTGGTTTTATTTAGGTGAATCCTAAGGTAAATACCATGGGCCAAATTATTATTAATACCATGCCAAAAAAAATTTATTAACCCTAATATTAATATTAATATTATTATTAATTCTAATATTCACATTACTCTATTATAATATTAATTTTATTAAATTTAATAAATTTGGTTCACTTAGGTTGGTATTTGAGTACACTATATGCATTACCTATCTCAGGATGGGTTAAATTCAACAAAAAGGAAGGGAAAAAACTTCGTGTGGAGGCTTCTGCCCATGCTGAGTGGAAGTCAGTTATTTCCATCCCTCTAGTCACATGTTGTAGCTCCTTGCTTGTTTCATTTTCTTTCTTTGGGACCGAGGTTGATAGTTTATCATTTCTGGTTGGCCAGTTTCTTGTTTCTCTTAATTGTATTCTCATCATGTACCATATTTTTGCTTAATAGAATTAGTCCAATTCAGAAAAAAATAAATAAATAAACATATAAACATAAATGTAAAAATAATGTTTAATATTTAACATTTAAAATTTAATCTAATGTAGGCCCTAATGAAAAATCACTTCTCTCCCTACATATATAGATTTAACACAAACATAGTCTCCAATTTTATTTTTGAGGAAGCATCTCTGTGATTTTGCGAACAATGAATTAATATTTGTGAGAAAGGATTATGGGAGTTGTTTGAAAGTGGTAGTAACAATATTTTTGGGAAAGGATTTCACCATCAATGAAATTATTTGGATTGATTTGCAAAATAATATTTGCGGGAAGGATTGGAGTGTCAAGGAGATGCAATTGATTTTTAGGTTTCATTTCTATTGCTCCTGCATTTTATTTTATTTTTACCTTTTTATTTATGTAATGTAAAATTTTGATATGTCAGAGTATAAGGCACATCTATAGATGTAATGTGAGAAATTTAATGTAAGTAAATATTTCAAATGTACTGGGATATATTTTTATTTAATTATTGGGAGTACGGTAAATAAATAAAATATCTTTTTATAGTTACCATAGAGCTATTGTAAATTATTTACGGTGATTTGTAGGTTTGATTTCTATTGCTCTTGAATTTAATTTTTTTTATAGCTTTTTATTTATTTAATGTAAACTTTTGATATGTTAGAGTATAAATTTAATGTAAGTAAAAATTTGAAATGTGCGGGGGAATATTTTTATTTATTGATTCCCAACATTTTTTTTCTATTCATACTTTAGGTGGTAATATCTAAGTTTAGGCTTTTATAGTGTTCATCATGTCACATATTTACATGTTAAATTATCATTAAGAAATTGTGTGTATATGTTTAATTCAGTGAAGGTTTTAGTTATCGATGTAATTGATTACCCTAAATGCATTGTTTTCAGTGATGTAAAAAATTAATTATTTTTTATGAGCATTGATATTTGAGTTGCAGTAATTCAAATAACCATGTCTTCTGATAATAACGAGATGGAGGAAAACAAATTTGAAGAAATGTGTGACGAAAAAAGAGAAGATCAAAGAAAGGAGAAAAGTGAAAAACAAATAGAAACACATAGAACATATCAAAGAGAATATGCAGGAACATATCGACAAAGAAAGGCACAAGAAATGAAAACTGTAGAACAACAAGAAGAGAGAAGAGCACGTCAAAGAGAATATCAAAAAAATTATCGACATAGAAAGAAATTAGAAATGAAAGTTGAAGAACATGAACAACAAAGGATAAAGCATAATGAAAAAACATGAGAAAATCGAAAAAGAAAGGCACAAAAAATGTCAAATCCAGAAAAACAAGAAGAGATAAGAGCATGTAGAAGATAATATCAAAGAGAATATCGAAAAGGAAAGACACAACAAACAATAGAATAAAATGCAGAACAAAGAGGAAATGAACAAGAAAATCCAAAGGAAATAATGCCTGAAAAAAATGAAGAATAGAGAAAATGGAAAAGTGAAAAACAAAGATCATATTGACAAAGAAAACAATATCTAAACAACTCATACATGGTACAGGACAAAGAGGAAAATCCTATGAAAAAAAATGTTTAAAACATATTGATTCCCAGCATCAACGTGAAAGTTTTGTTCATATGAATATTTCACATCGAAGATTTCGTGATAGGATTGATTGATTGGCTGATGTTCAAATATGTCATGTGTGTAAAGAGTAGTATTCTGGAATTCAAGTACATAGGACAGACATAGGTACAATGTGCATGATATGTAAACGAGAAGGAAGTCATCATAAATTTTTAGCCAATAATCATATGAATCGAGGACAACAACCTAATGTTCTTGCAGAGCTCACACAAGTCAAAGAGATTTTGATAGCATGTGCTAGTCCAATTTTGCAGGCTATGCGCTCAATAGGTGGACAATACAAATATAGAAGACACACCATTAGTTTTCCACAAGAGGTTAGAAATCTTTCCATGAAGTTACCTCGACATATTAAAGACTTGGATTTGATAATTGTTGTGTGAAAAAAAGGTGCAAGGGGATCAAGTTATGATTTTACTGTCAAGAAAGAAATTGCATTGCACGAATTACACTATAACATTCATAATGATCCATATTATCGTGGAGTTCAAGTTGATAATGATGCACCTCAAGAAATACCTAAAATTGCAATAGATATATAACATATGATTAATGCTATTACTTTTCCAGAGAAACATAGTGGCACTGAATTTTCAATGTTGGAAGGGTTTCCAGGGATTGATGATGCATTATATGGCTTACATACAACTTCGTTTTCATCAAAGTTTCCAAATGCTAAACGAGAGATTGATGTTATTCGACAGTGGGTAAACAACCCTACTGTAGAGGAACAACCTAACGCAGAGGAAGTGCTTGGTTGGCCTGGAATTGGCTCATCCCCAATTAATGAGTATAACACTGTGGGATTATTTGATATGAAATTTCCATCATTATTCCCAAAAGGTGAAGAAGATTGGTTGCAAACACGTGAGAGACATGTTCATCTTCATGAGTATGCAAAACATCTTCTTCGATATCGTGATAACAGGTTTGGAAGTCACCCACGATTTAGATACTTTTTACTGAATATCATCATGAGACATCATGCTCAAGATTCGTCTACAGTATTTTTAAATAAAAATATGACATATTTACCAGCAACAATGGAGGAGTTATGAGAAAATTTACAAAATATTCGAGATTCACAAATTGGAGAAAGATTGATGCGATTTGGCACTGTACTATGAGGCACACGTGCATATTGGAATAAGTGTCTTGCTAAGCTATCTGAGTTGGTTCAAAAAATTGGGAGTCCTACAATATTCTTTACATCAAGTGCGGTAGATATTCAATGGACATATTTACATTAATTAATGTCAGGTACATGTCCTATAGATCTAGGGGAAGCGATAAAATGGAGACATCAAAATTTAATTGATAATCCTCATATTGTAGCACATTATATGCACTTAAGACATACAATGTTTCAAGATGAAATTTTCAAATGTTTTTATCAACTAGGTACAAATTACTGGTGAAGGTATGAGTGGCAACATCATGGGTCTCCACATGTGCATGGATTTCTATGGATAAAAAATGCTTCTAACATGGACACGTTGAATTGGGATGATCCAGTGCAACTTAGATTTGCAAAAGAATATTTTGATGAATGTGTACATGCAATGAATCCACGTGATCGACATCAAAGAAATATTCATGTTAGAAACAATATTGATGATCATCCTTGCTTAAAGGACACACTGCAAATATTTCAGTATGATCCTATGATTGATTATGAAGAACTTTTAAATTGTGTTGAGCGTCACATCACTTGTAATGAGAGATCATGCCTTCAAAAGAAGGAAGGAAGATTGGTATGTAGATTTAAGGCACCATGGGATTTATGTGAAAAATCCAAACTTTATGTTGATGAGAATGGAGAAAAAACGTATGAACCGAGACGAAATGATGATAGATTTAATATACACAATCATGAAACATTGATGATGTGGAGGGATAATATTGATTGGCAACCAGTTTTTTCAAAGCACGTTGTCATTAATTACATAGAAAAATATGCAGCAAAATCTGAAAAAGGATCAGAAACATTCCATAATATGTTGATGTGTTTCTCTTCTATTCAAAATCAAAATGAAACAACAACACATGCATAAAAGAGTTTGTTGTGTGAAACTATTGTTGACAGGGATATATGTGCACAAGAGACATGTCATTTGCTTCTAGAACTCCCTCTTTCTGAATACAGTCATCGATTTGTGGTTCTAAATGTTGGTAGGAAAGTTTTCAAACAAGTACAAATTGAAACATATGATGTCGATAATGATAATTCCCTTATTGATGCATATACCAAGCGACCTGCCCATATTGAGCACCTTGCATTGATAAATGTTGCAAAATCATGGTCATATGATAAACATCGACATGGGGAGAAATGGTTAGAATAGAAGAATGGAGCTATTGTATGTGTGTTTCCTTGATTTAACTCATTTCCTAATCGGGGAGATGACAATTTTGTAGAATTTTGTTGGTCTGAGTTAGTATTGTACAAGGCCTTTCATGATTTCCATAGAGATATAGGTCAGGGAGATGATGAGATAGTCAATGATTTTGAAAATTTTTGATATAATCCATGGCATATTGATTGCAATCCATTACCACCCCTTGATCAAGTCGACTATGAAGGAGAAGAAGTTCATAAACCACCTATAGATTCTAGGGAGAATGAGTGGGAGAAAATTTGTGGATTTTATGAGAAGAAATATATAAATTACAATGAATTTGAGATGCTAGGACAAAGATATCATTATCATGCGCATAATTGGAACACACATATTAAGGCGCTCTACAGCCGAGTATATAGGGATGTGTAGATGTAATGTGTGTAATGTAAACTTTTGATATGTCGGAGTGTATAAAGATGTTTAGATGTAATGTGTGTAATGTAAACTTTTGATATGTTGGAGTGTATATAGATGTGTAGATGTCATGTAAGTAATGCAAAATTTTGATATATTTACCACTTTAATACCATGCTCTGAATACCATGGGACAAATATCATATTTATAAAAGAGGTATGGAAAATAAATAAAATATAAATAAACCATAGATATGGTAAATAAATAAAAAGTATTTTTATATTTACTCCATAATCCTATTTATATTTATGAACATCAAAAAGTGGTTTTATTTAGGTGAATCTTGAACTGAATACCATGGGAAAAATTATTATTAATACATGCCATAAAAAAATTATTAACCCTAACATTAATATTAATATTAATATTAATATTAATTCTAATATTCACATTATTATATTATAATATTAATATTATTAAATTTAAATAATGTAAACTTTTGATATGTTGGAGTGTATAGAAATGTACCACTTTAATACCATGGGTTGAATACCATGGACCAAATACCATATTTATAAAAGACGTATGGTAAATAAATGGAATATAAATAAACCATAGGTATGGTAAATAAATAAATAAAACGTCTCTACTTATTTACTCCATAATCCTATTTATATTTAGGAACACTCAAAAAATGGTTTTATTAAGGTGAATCCTAAGCTAAATACCATGGGCCAAATTATTATTAATACCATGACAAAAAAACATTATTAACCCTAATATTAATATTAATATTATTATTAATTCTAATATTCACAATATTATATTATAATATTAATATTATTAAATCTAATAAATTTGGATCACGTAGGTTGGTATTTGAGTACACTATATGCATTACCTATCTTAGGTAACAATAAGCATATAAACGTAAATGTAAAATAATGTTTAATATTTAACATTTAAAATTTAATCTAATGTCAGCCCTAATGAAAAATCACTTCTCTCCCTACATATATAAATTTAACACAAACAAAGTCTCCAATTTTATTTTTGAGGAAGCATCTCTGTGATTTTGCGAACAGTGAAATAATATTTGTGAGAAAGAATTTCGGGATTTGTTCAAAAGAGGTAGCAATAATATTTGTGGGAAAGGATTTCACTGTCAACGAACTTATTTGGATTGATTTGGAAAATAATATTTGTGGGAAGGATTTCAGTGTCAAGGAGCTGTAATTTATTTTCAGGTTTCATTTCTATAGCTCCAGCATTTTATTTTTTTTCTACCTTTTTGTTTATGTAATGTAAAATTTTGATATGTCAGTGTATAAGTCACATGTGTAGATGTAACATGAGATATTTAATGTGAGTAGATATTTCAAATGTAATAGGGTATATATTGATTTAATTACTGGGAGTACGGTAAATAAATAAAATCTCTTTTTATAGTTACCCTAGAGGTATGGTAAATTGTTTAGAGTGATTTTTAGGTTTGATTTCTATTGCTCTTGCATTTTTTTTTTTTTCTACCTTTTTTTATGTAATGTAAACTTTTGATATGTCAGAGTATAAATTTAATGTAAGTAAACATTTGAAATGTACAGGGTTATATTTTTATTTATTGATTCCCAACATTTTATTTCTATTCATATTTTAGGTGGGAATATCTAATTTTAGGATTTTATAGTGTTCATCATGTCACTTATTTACATGTTTAATTATTATTAAGAAATTGTGTGTATATGTTTGATTTAGTGAAGGTGTTAGTTATTGGTGTAATTGATTGCCCTAAATGCATTGGTTTCAGTGATGTAAAAAATTAATTATTTTTTGTGTGCATTGATATTTGTGTTGCACTAATTCAAACAACCATGTCTTCTGATAATAATGAGATGGAGGAAAAAAACTTTGAAGAAATGTGTAAAGAAAAAAGAGAAGATCAAAGAAAGGATAAAAGTGAAGAACAAAGAGAAACACATAGAACATATGAAATATAATATGCAAGAACATATTGATAAAGAAAGGCACAAGAAATGAAAACTACAAAACAACAAGAAGAGAGAAGAGAACGTCAAAGAGAATATCAAAAAAACTATCAACATAGAAAGAAACTAGAAATGAAAGTGGAAGAATATGAAGAACAAAGGATAAAGAATAATGAAAAAACACGAGAATATCAAAAAATAAAGGCACAAGAAATGTCAACTGAAGAACAACAAGAAGAGAGAAGAGCACATAAAAGAGAATAGCAAAAAAGAAAGACACAATAAAGAATAGAAGAAACTTGAGAACAAAGAGGAAATGAACAAGAAAATCCAAAGGAAATAACGCCTGAAAAACATGAAGAACATAGAAAAAGGAAAAGTGAACAACAAAGATCATATCAATAAAGAAACCAATATCTAAATAACTCATACATGGTACAGGACGAAGAGGAAAATCCTATGAAAAAAACATGTTTAAAACATATTGATTCCCAACATCAACGTGACATTTTTTTTGATATGAATATTTCACATCGAAGAGTCATATTCTATAATTCAAGTACATAGGACAAAAATAGGTACAATGTGCATGAGATGTAAATGAGAAGGAATTCATCATAGATTTTCAGCCGATAACCATATTAATCCAGGAGAAAAACCTAATGTTCTTACAGAGCTCACACAAGTCGAAGAGATGTTGATAGCATGTGCAAGTCCAATTTTGTATTTTATACACTCAATAGGTGTACAATGAAAATATAGAGGACACACCATTAGTTTTGCACAAGAGGTTAGCAATCTTTCCATTAATTTACCTCGACATATTGAAGACTTGCATTTGATAATTGTTGTGCGGAAAAAAGGTGCAAAGGAACCAAGTTATGATTTTACTATCAGGAAATAAATTATATTACGTGCATTACACTATAAGATTCATAACTATCCATATTATCATGGAGTTCAAGTTGATAATGATGCACTTCAAGAAATACCTGAAATTGAAATCGCATATGATTAATGCTATTAATTTTCCAAAGAAAGATAGTGACACTGAATTTGCAATGTTGGAAGGGGTTCCAGGGATTGACGATGCATTAGATGGCTTAAATAAAAATTCATATGCATCAAGGCTTCCAAATGCTAGACGAGAGATTGATATTATTCGACAGTGGGTAAACAACCCTAATGCAGAGGAACAGCCTAACGCAGAGGAAGTGCTTATTTGGCCTGGAGTTGGCTCATATCCAATCAATGAGTATAACACTGTGGGATTATTTGATATGGAATTTCCATCATTATTCCCAAAAGGTGAAGAAGATTGGTTGCAAGCACATGAGAGACATGTTCATCTTCATGAGTATGCAAAACATCTTCTTCGATATCGTGATAACAGGTTTGGAAGGCACCCACGATTTAGATACTTTTTACACAATATCATCATAAGACCTCGTGCTTAAGCTTCGTCTGTAGTATTTTTAAAGAAAAATATGACAGATTTACCAACAACAATGGAGGAGTTACGAGAAAATTTAAAAAATATTGCAGATTCACGAATTGGAGAAAGATTGATGTGATTTGTCACTGTACTAAGAGGCACACGTGCATATTGGAATAATTGTCGTGCTGAGCTATTTGACATAGCTCAACAAATTGGGATTCCTACAATATTCTTTACATTAAGTGTGACAAATATGCAATGGCCATATTTACATAAATTAATGTCAGGTACTTGTCCTAGAGATGAAGGGGAAGTGAGGAAATGGACACATCAATATGTAATTGATAATCCTCATATTGTAGCACATTATATGCACTTAATACATACAATGTTTCGAGATGAGATTTTCAAACGTTTTCATCAAGCTACAGATTATTGGTGTCGCTATGTGTGGCAACATCGTGGGTATCCACATGTGCATGGATTTCTATGGATAAAATATTCTTCTAACATGGACACATTGAATGGGGATTATCTAGTGAAAGTTAGATTTGAAAAATAATATTTTGATTAATGTGTACATGCAATGAATCCACGTGACCAACATCAAATAAATATTAAAGTTAGACACAATATTGATGATCATAGTTTCTTAAAAGACACACTACAAATATTTCATTATGATCCAATGATTGATTATGAAGAACTTCTTAATTGTTTTTACCGTCACGTCACTTTCAATGAGAGATCATGCCTTCGAAAGAAGGTACGAAATATCACAGATATAAGGCACCATGGGATTTATGTGAGTCCAGAATTTATGTTGATGAGAATGGAGAAAAAAAACTATGAACCGAGACGAAATGATGATAGATTGAATACACACAATCGTGAAACATTGATGATGTGGAGGCCTAATATTGATTGACAACCAGTTATTTCAAAGTGCGTTGTCATTAATTACATAGAAAAATATGCAGCAAAATGTGAAAAAGGATAAGAAACATTCCATAATATGTCGATGCATGTTTCTTCTATTCAAAATCCAAATGAACTAGCAGCACGTGCATACAAGATTTTTTTGTGTGAAACTATTATTGACAGGGATATATGTGCACAAGGGGTATGTCATTTGCTTCTAGAACTCCCTCTTTCTAAATGTAGTCGTCGATTTGTGGTTCTGAATGTTGGTAGGAAAATTTTCAAACAAGTACAGATTGGAACATATGATGTTGATAATGATAATTCCCTTATTGATGCATATACCAAATGACATGCCCAAATTGAGCACCTTGCGTTGATATATGTTGCAAAATCATGGTCATATGATAAACATCGATGTGGGGAGAAATAGTTAGAACAGAAGAATGGAGCTATTGTACGTGTGTTTCCTTGATTTAACTCAGTTCTTGATCAAGGAGATGACAAGTTTGTAGAATTTTTTTGGTATGAGTTTGTATATTACAAGGCCTTTCGTGATTTCCATAGAGATATAGGTTGGGGAGATGATGAGATAGTAAATAATTGGGAAAAATTTGGATATAATCCATGGCATATTGATCACAATCCATTACCACCCATTGATCAAGTAGATATGAAGGAGAAGAATTTCAGAAACCACTTGCAGATTCTAGGGAGAATGAGTGGGAGATAATTTGTGGATTGTATGAGAAGAAATATATAAATTACAATGAATTTACGATGCTGGGTCACAGATATCGTGATCGTGGACATAATTGGAACACATAATTTGTTGATGAAGTAACTTCCAGTCGTGCTATTCATTTCATATATGAAAAGAAAAATTTGAATTTAATCCGTGCTAACCAACATGCAAAGTCTTATTCCATTGAAAGTTTGGGGGTTAAGCAAAGAATAGCATTTGATATTGTTCTTGAACATAATAGATTAGTGGTTGATCAACTAATTATGATAATCCAAGGAACTGCAGGTACAGGAAAGTCTTATTTGATCGGAGCTATTAAAAATGCCCTTGAAGTTGATCATTTCCAAAGAAGAGTCCATTACTTCTTTTAGCTCCTATAGGGGTTGCAGCTTTCAACATATCTACAAGAACAATTCATTCTGCACTTCAAATTTCAATCAAAGACATGTCACCTTTGAAAGGATCAAGTTTAATGAACCTACAACAAGATTTGAAGCATGTGAAGTATATCTTGATAAATGAAATGAGTTTCATTGGAAGAAATTTATTACAAAACATTGATAAGAGACTTTGAGAAGCTTTCCCAGAAAATTAGAAGCTTATTTTTGGTGGGAGATCGATTATATCGGTCCGTGATTTGGGACAATTTCCTCCTATTCTAGATAAACCTATATATGCATGTGAAGGTATTGCAAAATAATTATGGAACTCATTCACAAAAGTTGCGACCCTTGATACCGTGCTTCAACAAGATGGAAAAAGAAATCAAAAAATATATTTTCGTCGTTTGTTAATGAATGTAAGGGATTCAAAACCAACTATGGAATATTGGGAAGCACTTATGACTCATACAAATATATGCTTGGATCCTTCCAAAAATGATTCCTTTGATAATGAAATACATTTTTTTACAACAAATGATGATGTAGAACATCATAATAAGCTTTGTTTAAGAACCCTAAATTGTCCCATTGCAGTCAGTGTTGCTACACAAGTAAAAGGAAATTGCATGCAAATAGATGAGGATGAAATGGAACTTGAATTAATCATTGTAGTTGGAGCTCAAGTGATTGTAACATCAAACATATGGACTAATGCAGGACTTGTAAATGGTGATCTTGGAATTGTAGAAAAATTTGTGTATAAACCTGGAAAATTACCCCCAAAACCGCCCACATTTGTTTTAGTAAGATTTGATAATTATATGGGAGTACCATGGGATGATTCATCCGCTCAAATAGTTTCTATTACACCTATTGAAAGAGGTAGTAGAAAACAACCTCCTTTGAAACTTGCTTGGGGCTTAACAATCAATAAGTCATAAGGATTGACTTTGGAGAAAGCTACTATTAATATTGGGAAGAAAGAGAGACAGGGTATGATGTTTACTGCAATATCTCGAGTTAAAGATATGAATGGTATATGATTTCAAACTCCCTTTGCATATGATCAATATGCAAAGATGGAAAAAGTAGTAGGTGTGACTGCAAGAAAAGAAGAAGAACAGAGATTGAGATCAATCACATTGTAAACTACTTCTTGATTCACTATATTCTTATTATTTGAATTTTTTATCATTCAATATTCTAACATTGCATTTTCTATCATAATATATAATCTTATACATATTAAAAATATTTAATATGAGCGCATTAGGTAACTAAGAAAAATTTAAAATTAAAATGAATAGATAAATATCAAACATATTTAGCATATTTAAAATTATCATATTTATATTATTTGTATTTACATATTTTGATAAACTTAATCATATGTTCGATAGTTTTTCCTTGGCCGCACACGACTGAAACCAGCCTAGATCCATCTTAACTCTGGATCTATCAAGCATCGAGAGGGATCAAATCTCTGGAGGTGCAAACCTTTCCTCAAGTTTTACACTCGAAAAAAAAGGTTTTCACCTCTAGAGATTTGATCCATCTCAATGCTTGATAGATCCAGAGTTAATATGGATCTAGGCTAGTTAATATTTCAAGAAAAATACTAGGATTCTTTTCATTTGATGTGCAGTGTGGAGTTTATTATTTTTTCCACAAAGAATTCCCTTCATGATCAAAATGAAAGTTGAATTCAATGTTTGTTAACTTTTCATTCTTGTCCTTGCACAAAATTATGAGCTCTTGATTTTACTCGTAAAATGTTGTAATCATATCTCAAAATGGCTATGAGAGCTTTGAAGCATATATTTTTGAACTATGTATCATGGTATGAAAAATACTCTTCTCAGGTATGGAAACCTACTCTGCTCTTATAAAATGGCTCTTGTAGAATTTCTTTTAGGAAGAAGCCTACGCCTAGCTTGAGTCAGTCATGAGGATCAATTTCTATGGTTTGCACAAACTTCTCATAGGAAAACATGACCTTTATTATACTCTTATTAATGAAATGCCATAGGACGAACATGTTATGACATAACATAACATATCACATCTTCTTCCTTCTCTGTTACTCATACCTATAGTACTGCCTTATGGTGTTTCATTTGCAACATGAGGTGCAGTTTCTAGTTTAAATTCACTCAATATTATTGAAACTCTTAAATGTATTTTTAAAATTGGATAAAATTTAATAATTCATATAAATTATAATATATTTCACCTACAAATTTTATATATTATTATATTTTAAGAATGCTAAAATTTGTTATTAATTATTACTCTACTTTGTTATTTGTCTCACCACAACTAGTTTTTTTGACCACCATTTGCAGCATATGACAAAAATACATAAAGGATACTAAGAACATCATCCACAAATGGGAAGGAGAGATACACCAAGGGACAAATAACACAAAAAAAAAACACAGGAGGTCATGGTAACCGTCTGATGTGATGGAAGCTAGGTTATTTTGGGTTGTCCTTGAAGGAGGCGAAGGGTGGAAGTTAAACTGGACATGACCTTCAAAATGATCCATCCGCGACTCGATCTTTTCCACCTTTTCTGAAAATTGGTTTTGGCCATGCAAGACCACCACCATGCATTCTCTAACATGGCACTAGTAGTAGTGTATCCTATCCAGGGTGGAAACCAGTTCAACATGCTCCTCCCTTCTGATCCTCTTAGCCAACTCCAACTAATCCAGCAAGAATTGAATTAACTCGCAGAAATTCTCCAGGCATAAATGCTAAATTTCTCGTCAATCAAGTGTCAAACGCCTTCCAGACCCATGAATTACCATAACACCACATCACATGCCACCTTGCCTTTGCAGTTATTAAGACTGCCCTCCATGAAGTGTTATCTGATCACCACCTCCACGCCCACCATGCACACCAATGCCCATTTTTCGAGAGCAAGCAGTGGTCTTGCCACCCTAGCGCACCCCTGTTACCTCCACTCCTAGATTCAAAGATTGAATTTTCTTGTTTGAGTCCCCGTGTACCGTTGAGCTTGACTTGGTAGGGAGGGAAGACCACCCACAACGTGGAGAAGGAAACATAATGATTATACCTACAGAAACACTAACTGTACCAAAATCAAGAATGTTGGAGCCAACATCAACGATCAAGCCTCATTCACTTTCGAACCACCGAGACCTCCTCGCCCGTAGGCAGAACCTCAGGCCACCAAAACTAGAATGAGTGTCGGACCATGCACTCCAGAGGTGGCAACATGCACCAACCAAACCTCCACCACCTTGCCAATTACCCCCCTCCCTCGAGGTTCCGACTCTTTAGAGCACCAAGATATTGAAAATTTAGATACATAATGGCTAAGCTAAAATCACCCCTGTCTGAAGCACACCAAGGATCTTCCCACAGACTACACAACAATATACCCATAGTAACCTTTAAGGAAGAAATTCCCCTAACCCCACAACACATAGAAAACCACCCAGAGAGACACAAAGTACACCAATTATCATACCAACAACTTATCAAACAACACTCCGCACTGAGTTGCCACCACCTTCGAAAGCACAACCACCTGTACCACCTCTAGCAGCCTCCAGTAAACCAACAACCTGCACTTTCCAAATTCCAATTGAATCAGTCATAAAAACTCATATTCACCTTGTTATTCCTCACTTTGCATTTGCAAAACAACATGAGAGACCACCCTTGGAGGAGGAGAATTACAAATTTACAAAGCCAACAGTCAAGGGTAAGCTTTGCAGCTTCCACCCTCCCTTCCACCCTGCCTAGAAAATCTGACTCTGTCTCTTCCATGTGTACGCAAAATACCAACCAGGAACACAACACTGAACTCAAAGGCCAACATGAATTCCATTACCATAGCACATCCCATGCCCTAGGTCCTTTCCTTCCACACTCGATGAGACACTGCGAGGTTTCACACAAATTCCATTAGACTCCCCTGTACGTTAGAGAAGTCGAGAGGATGGGGAGGCCGATCCTCCATCTGCGTGCCAATTGTTTACAGAAATGGGCCATGAAGTGTCATGTGTTTCGAGATTCTCACCCCAATCGCAGATTCTAATTAATATTATTAATTAGTAATTAGTAATTAATTAATTTTATATATTACTGTATCTTAAGAACCCTATAATTTGTTATTAATTCTTATATAATAGGTAGCAAAACATTAAATATTATCTAAGCCACTTGAACCTAAATGTCTATATAGCTTTTATCATTTTTTAAATTAATATTATTAGATATTGATTAATATATATATATATATATATATATATATATATATATATATATATTACAATTTTTTTCTATTTATTTGGTATGGGAGAATTGGAATCGATATGTTTCAAACCACTTAGTATAGTTTATTATCCAAGAAAAGATAAATACCCTGACCATAAGAGAAAATAAGTACAATAGAAATACAAAATTTAAATCACAATTGAGATAAAATATATAAATATAATATTAGAAAACAAAAATCACTAAAAATGTGAAAATCTACTATTAGAAAAACTAAAACTATAAAATACAAGAAACTAAAGTTAAAAACTAATAATAAAGAAAATCAAAACTAAAGCATTAAAAACATAAATTTGTAAATTACTAAAAATATAATTTTATTATTTAATTATATGCTCAAATATATAACAAGGAATAAATAATTAAATGAAACAAAAAGAATTTCAAATTTATAATTATGATGATGATGATGATGATGGTTAACATCCACTGGGACCAATATTTGGTCTATAGGACCTAAAGAAAACAATTATTTAGTTTGATTTAAGATTTTATTCCTCTGCTCGAAAAGCTTGGAGAGAAGCTTCCCGAGCTCACTATAATTTTGACATCTTAAAAGGCTAGGACTGTTAGTATTGCAACAAATATTATGAATTTGAGCTCTAATGTGGTTGTACGTAGGGCACTCTAAGAGGAAGTTATTTTCATCCTTGATGTTCATATTCTCACAGAGATGGCAGATCCTTTCCATCCATGGTGTTTTAGGAATTTTCCAACGAACTGTTTCACTATGGAGCTCATGAGAGTTCGTTCCAATCTTGGCTATATTAATTTTCTTCTTTGAGCTAGTTAAAAGAAAGAGATACTTTTGATCTTCTAGGGTGGGGTTGATGACCTCCTTATAATATCTTAATTTTCTTTTAGCTGCTAGATCTTTCTCACACGACATTTTTTCTTTGAACTTAGAAGTAACAATTTTTTTAATGTTATTAATGTTTTGCAATGCAACATTCTCATCGATCTCCGAATGGTTTAACCAGGCCCTAGTGTCTTTATACCAACCTCTTTTAAGCCTAAGGTGGTTTTAGCTGGAATTAAAAGCTAGCTTAGGAAGTCTATGGTCTCCTATGCTATTGAGCTTGTGCTTGTACAATAAAAGCCTAGTCATAGTTGGGCTCTCGATAGGGGAAATACCCACTTCTATAAGGAGAATAGGATAGGGTTTATTGCTTTTAATTTTAAGGTTATATGTTATAAAATGCTTCTGGATTTGCTCAATATTTCTCTACGATTGTCTAGAGATGCTGCGACTCCAAACCTCACATCCATATAAAATAACAGGAGTGACTAAAGTTTCAAAGAGGAACTTCTTTCTATCCCACATTACGAGGTTTTTCGTTTTACAATTATTTTCAAGACCAAAATAAGCTTTCCGCCCCCCATTAATTTTTTTCTGAATGCTATAGTTCCAGTTGAGCTTGTGATGAATATCAATTCCTCCAAGTTACTATTGTCATACATAAAATTAGCATAAGTGTCCTTCTTGGATTTAATAATCATAACTTTTGTTTTGTCACTGACATACCCATTGTAAAGCAGAAATCCTTAAGAAGTCTATGTTGTTTATCAAGATGAAATGGGCACCTTGCGAGAAGAACAATATCGACAGGATAGAGAAGAAGAACGATGACTATCCCAACAAAAATACCTCAACTAATAAAACCATAAATTGATACCTTAACTAATAAAACCATAAATTAATACCTCAACTAATAAAATTATAAAAATTAATTTGATTATAAAATAATTTAATCTAAATAAAAAAATCAAAATACAAAGTATTTGAGTATAAGGTAATTGAAGAAAAATAAGAAAATAAAAATAAATATATATTTAAACCAAGAAAAGATTAGCAATAAAATTTTAAAACAAAATTTGTTTGAGTAATATATCAATAAGAAAAAATGAACAAAAATAAATACATAACTAGGGCTTTAAAATCATAAAATTATAAATTATTAACAATATGATTTTATTTATTTTAATTAAATGCATAAATAAATTTATAAATGGAAATTAAAGGAATAAAAGGAATTATGAATTCAGTAATTTTTATTTTATTAATTGAATTTTTTAATCATTTAATGTAATGTTATGGTCTAGTTCTTTATCTTGCTTTGAACCTAAACCACATTAGACCGTTCAAAAAGCTCCACCTAAACTTTGATTTTTACATTAAAAATTATTAACATTTTTTTAATCATCTCTTCCAAACAAGTTCATCTCTCAACATTCTTACTCATTTGTTTATTTAATGTTAATTTTGATTTTCTTATTCTTATTCTTATTGAATTATTTTAATTTTCTTATTTTTAATGGTTTTTTTTTTCTAAGTTAAGTTAAATCTATTAAAAAGAAGAAATAGTGTACATCGTGGCCGTAGCCTATGTGTTGCCTAGTAGATGTGGCATGATCAGCAAAAATATTGTTTGAGGACTGCCTGCATGGGGAAACCAGTCCAAACATAGAGCATTCAGTGAAAAACGTTGCCCACGCAGGGGTAACAGCTTTAGAAACCAGTATTTCAGACAGGAACTACATGATATCAGTACAAAAAACTCAAGATTAGCCCCTGAAGTCTGGGACTCGACATACACATAATTGCAGAATATAAAAGGATTAACTATCATGAGGAGGAGGTGGTTCTTCAAGGATGAGGCACTTGTAAGCCTCCATATCATCATCTACATCTGGCTTGTCCGTATGAGAGGCAACGCCTTGCACGGCGCGTCTCGTTCAGTGCGAACCAACATCCTCGTCAATTGGTGCCTTCTCTTTGAGCTTATCCTCCTTCTGAATCTTCACAGCCTCGCCATGAGTAGACCCCGCATCCTTCCCTCCTGAGTGCGTGCCTGCAACAGCTATCTAAGGCTCTTCTCGAAACGAGACAAAGATGGTGGAAATTATTCTGGGATGGTTCAATGTGCATTTGAAAGAAAAGTGGGTTGTTTGAGGCAAGTTTGAGGCGAGGGAGGCAGGGGAAGCTGGAGCGGAGGAGGCCATTCTATGGCTGGCTGAGTGGGATCTGCCTCTGCCGCTTCTGGTATTTGGATACCTACCAGCGAAGTACTTAGAGGATGGGTACGAAGTATCAGAGCTCGAAGAAGAGGGAGCAAGTTGAGGACGACCTCTAGTGCTGCCCCTCATACACCACATGCGATGACGAAGTCTGGGCATGGTTTCACTCTCAGAAAGGGGCGTACGCGAATGCGAGGGAGCAGTGCGAAGGGGTGGCGAATGAATGGAGAAATCAAGGGTAACAGAGCTGAGGTTGCAGAGTCCATTTCGAGAGAGATGGATTTCGTCTCTCAGCTCAAGACAGCAAGCAATTATACAACGACGACCGATAGCAGTTCGGGAACAAGGATTCACAGCGGTTGGAGAACAAAAGCTCTGCAACGGAGGAGGAGGAGACATAGAATGAGCTCTTCGCTCTTCCATCTTGAAATTCAAGTTGCGGATGCCTCGATGAGATCTCGACTTTAATGAACCATAAATGTGACCTGAATTCAGTTGCAGAGAATGTTTTACGGTGGCGGAAGAAAGATCTTGGCCATTGGTCAAATTTAAGACATTCTGGTTGACAACCCAGAGGCTTATGAGGCTTATGGCAAAGTGTCTCAAATGGCTCTGCTGTACTTTGGCTATGTCCTATCACATTAAACCCCGTCTCAACACCGTATCCAAGGTATTCTTATTGGAATTTATTATATAATCAAATAATTTTTATTTTTTATTGATTAGTTTATTTTCAAAATCTAGATCTAATTCTTTTTTATTTCCTTTAATTCATTTTTATCTATTTATTTATACATTTAATTCAAAGTTATAATTTCGAAATAATTAATTATATAATTAAATTTTATTTCTCTTAATTCATTTTTATATATTTATTTATAAGTTATAATATATAAATAATTAATTATATAATTAGATTAATAAAGAAGAATTGAAATGTTATTAGAAAATATTAAATTTTTTAGTTTTGAAATAAACTTAAAAAAAATTAATTAGCTCTAACGATTTATATATATATATATATATATATAATTTAAATAAAATAAAAATATATTTTCTTACCCGGGGAGGATAATGGACATTGAATTTAACGATCGCTGTAGATTGTCACAAACTCCGCGGAAGAGAGGAATAGTTATACAAACAGAGGAAATCGAGTATGCCCAATCTCAATGAAATGAAAGATCCCATTTGTTTGGAGTTTTCTATAAAAATTGTGAAGATCCCATTCTTTGGAATTTTTCTTTATAAATTCTACAAGTCCAGTACCAGGAAGTGGGCTTTATACTATTCATTGTGAAGATCCCATAAAATGGTACAAGTCCAGTTACCAGGAAGTGGTCTTTATACACAGCGGATAATGTGTACGAAGCAAGCATGGAATATTCCTATTATAATTTTTTCGACATTGCCCACGACAGAGGAGAATAACAAGCGTACACCAAACATAGAGCCTAACCTTCGCTGGAACTCGTCATTGCATTAAATGGTAAATCTTTATAGGATTCCTTCGCTGGAAGTCGTCAATGGATAAAATGGTAAATCTGGATAAAATGGTAAATCTTTATTGGACAGAAAAACCTTTGCATAAACACAAGAAGTAGACTATCCAAAATGGCAAGGAAATCAAAGATCCCATTTCTTTGGAATTTTGTTTAGAAATACAAATACTTGAACAGTTGGGGCAGCACTATAAATATTCGAGGGACGACAGCGAAAAGCTATATAGTTACAAACAACAGTAAGCTAAGTGCTAATGGTTCTTCTTTCTGTAGTGCCGTCGGTTTGCAGATGGGGCGTCCACAAATCGTTGATGAGCTCCAAGAATGATCGTTTGGCTCTCTGTCAACATCTTTGAAGAAGTGGAATGTTAAGGCCAAAGAAATCTGTTCTGCCAATAACAAGAATCATGAGCAATGCTTCACAAAGATCCACAGGCAATCATCATTCCAAAGTCTGGGACGATGATTTCATACATTCTCTCTCAACGTCGTACGCGGTATTTATCTTAATATCCTCTTAGCTATATTTTTATTTATTTTATATATTGTACCCTCTTAGCATCAGCATAATTCTGATTCGATTACTGTTTTCCAGGTGAAATTCGCATTGGAATTTCCATGGCAATTTAGTGTGCCTAGATGGGAGGCCAGGAAATTTATCGAAATATATGAACATAACTATTCATGGCTCAAGTACTAACCTTCTTCATTATAAGATTTGATCAGTTTCAATGAGTACAAACAAAATTAGTCCTGAATTTCAGGAATTGTTCTCAATACATTAATCTATGCTCGCTATGTATTCTTTCAGGTCTAATATGAAGCAGAAAATTTTAGAGTTGGCTAAATTGGACTTCAATATTGTGCAGCACACATATTAAAGAGATGCAAGTTATCTCCAGGTGCAGTGGCATTTGAGACTAGGATAGGATAGATTATGTACATCTGATCATTATGTAGAGATTGATTGCTTGTCAATTTAGTGACGTGACCATGTGCAATGCATACATTCATAATACATTTATCTGAATCTCTATAGGAAACGTCACGTCACGTGGAGTTTTACTTTTGGGCGGTTCTATGAACATTCGAGTCCGAATTTTGTGGCAGCAGAATCGCCTTCACACAACTCTCAACACTGTTGATTGTTCTACATAACCTATAAGTTCTCAACAGTGTTGAGAGTTGTGTGAAGGCGATTCTGCTGCTACAAAATTTAGGTTCGAATATGCTTAGAACCGCCCAAAAGTAAAACTCCACGTGACGTTTCCTATAGAAATTCACCTCTGGCAGATATGAGTCTGCTCAGCACCTATTATTGGAGTTCTTGAATACACCGAATGAATGGACTGCTGAAGTGGAAAAGATGCAAGGGCGGGATATGGCAGTGTACATACGAAAGAATGGCGTATGTGCTGTTCTCATCTATGTTATATTATATTATAGACAACTACTCAAAACATACTCCATCTATGTTCTCATCTATGTTATGTTCTATGAGCTCAAAACTTATTGAAAGCAATCCTGTCACTCCTAGGATTTATGGGCTCCCCAAGATTCATAAAGAGGGTGTTCCTCTTAGACCCATTGTTAATACTATTGGTGGGCCCACTTATCTCCTAGCTAAGTATTTAGCCCGCAAGCTAAAGCCTCTTGTTGGTCAGACAAATTCTTTCGTGAAAGATTCGGCTTCTTTTGTTCATGAGTTAAAAAGTTGGGTTTGCGAACCTAATGACTCTTTGGTCAGTTTTGATGTTGTTTCTCTCTACACGAACATTCCTATCATGGAGGCGGTGGAAGTTATCAGGCGTATCACTGATCCTGATACTGCTAGTTTAGTGGAAATTTGCCTCACCTCTACCTTTTTTAGTTTTGAAGGAGAATTTTATGAGCAAACTTGTGGTGTCGCCATGGGTTCCCCGCTCTCGCCAGTAGTGGCCAACCTTTTTATGGAAGATTTTGAATCTAGGGCTTTAGCGTCTGCTCCTTTAAAACCTAAGATTTGGAAGCGGTTTGTAGATGATACTTTCATCAATTGGTCTCATGGACAACAAGAATTAGAGGCTTTTCATCAGCACTTGAATAATCAATCTGATTCCATCAAGTTCACTATGGAAACGGAGAATGAGGGGAGCCTTCCTTTCCTTGATGTTCTCATCTCTAGAAATAATAATGGCTCTTTTTCGCACCGTGTTTTTCGGAAAAAGACGCACACTGAGCAGTATCTTCATTCTGGTTCTCATCATTTTCCTGCTCAGAAAATTGGGGTTCTAAACACTTTAGCTACGAGAGCTCTTAGAATTTCTGATGATGATCATTTAGATGAGGAGAAGGCCCATCTCCTTAAGGTCTTCGAAGATAATGGATATAGTAGAAATCAGGGTTTGAAGGCTTTCATGAATGCAAGCAAAGGTCCTAGACAAAAAATGATGGTGGATTGTGGTATTGGTAAAGTTCATTTACCTTTTATTCAAGGTACTACTGACAAGATTGCTCGGATTTTAAGGAAGCATAAGATCTTGTCTTCTTTTAAGCCTTTAAACACCATTCGGAGCTCCCTTAAATCGGTTAAGGACCAGTTGGACCCAAAAAGCATGAAAGGTGTTTATTTGATCCCTTGCTCTGGTGGGACTCCCTACATTGGCGAAACTGGTCGATCGATTAATAAGAGGATCCAGGAGCATTCTGCAGATATTAGGCTTGGTAGAACCAAGTCCTCAGCGCTAGTTGAGCATGCAGAGAAGACGAAGCATCATATTTGTTTGGAAGATGCTAGAGTCCTTGCTAGGGTTGATCATTTCCATCATCGGAAATTTAGGGAGGCGATAGAGATTGAAAAGAGGCCTTGTACTTTGAATAGGGATGATGGATGGAAGGTTAGCAGTTGCTGGATTCCATCTCTTCACTCCTTGTAAGGTTCTTTCCTTTCTTTTTCTTTGGTATTTTTATTCTTTTGTTTTTGGTTTTATTATTATTATTCTTTGATTTTATATTTATAAAAATAATTTATTTTTACTCTAGCTTTAATTTTATTTATTAATGTTTTTACCTATTGCTTAATTTATTCATTGATTATATCCTTTATTTTTATTTTATGTTTTTATTAATACTTTTATTTATCAATTTACTTATTTATTAATTGGTTAAAACATTTATTAATTGGTTAAAACATTTATTTTTATAAATGATAATTCTTTATTTTTAATTTTATTTGTTAAAAATTTAAATAAATAATTAAATAAATAAAATTATTAATGTATTTATTTATTAATTTATTTAGTTATTGATTAAATCCTTTATTTTTAGTTTTATTTTAATCCTAATTAAAAAAATTTAGTTATTAATGTATTTATTTTGACTTTGATTATTATTTTATTTGATTTATATTTATTTTTATATTTATATTTATATTTATTTATTTATTTATATTTATTTATTGTTTATTATTTATTATTTATTTCTTTATATTTATATATTTTATTTTTGTTTATATATTTATTTATTTATTTATTATTATTATTATTATTTATTTATTTATTTTTATTTTTTTGGTGTCATTTCAGTTTTTAGGTTTGATTTTATATCATTTTAGTTTTGACTAGCGTTTTTAGGGTTGGGTTTGTTATGTTTTCTGCTTTTATTTCTATTTTTGACCGTTAAATTTGGGTTTTGACCGTTGCTTCTCTCTTTCTGGTATAAATTGGGTTTGTCAGATCAGCCAATCTTCATTATCCTGATGATGAACTACAGTTGGTAGTTCGAAACGCGTCTTCCTAAAACTCTCATGTGATTATCCGGAAGATTTATATCTAATATGTTATGGATCATAAGTTGTACATTTTAAATACTCCACCTCTTGTATTTTTAAGATAAAAGT